>JAJOOR010004140.1:0-56386 GCA_036250505.1 Solanum acaule
CGCCCCCCCCCCCCCCCCCCATTATATTCAATAAGCTTGTAGACTACGGAGTTATAAAAGGGTGGATAGTATGATGGAGGATAAAACTAGCTATTAAAATAACGTTGAGGGGTATTTTGACCCTTTTTTTCTTAAATATATCTCTCGTTATACTTTTGGTCCAAATATATCCCATTTGTTATACTTTCATTACAAATATACCCCTCTTGTTATACTTTCAATCCAAATATACTTTGGTTATTATACTTTTGATCCAATTATACGCCTCTCATTATACTTTAGTACAAATTTACCCTTTATTTTGACGGAATGACACATGACATGTCCAGAATCAAATAACTCAACTTTAATTTTAAATACCAATTCATTTTGCAAATTCAATCCATACCCAACCCGGCCAGAACCCTTATACTTCATTTTTTTGCTCTTCTTCTTTTCTATTTTGTCCAACCTCTATAGAGAAAATCTTCTTTCTTTCTCCTATCTACAAGGTTTTGTGACTAAATATTGGAAGACAAAAATGTTACAATAAAAGTGTCTAAGAAATTTTATTTTATTATTTTTTAAAAGAAAATTCATTACTATCACTAACCAAATTACTGGATCACACGGATACCTATTTTATTTTAACTAGGTAGACGAATCCTTACCACCATTTCAGTTTAATAGGAACCTTGAAAAGAAATACGTCTAAGCCGACAAAGTAAAACAAAAGTAAGAAAAATCATTCATTTTTAAAAAATCATTTAACAATTTGCAAGGACCTAGTCTAGATAGGTACATGATCTTTTAATAGAGTACAAATAGAAAATATATTGTTTTTAAAAAACATAAAATACAGACACAACTTCCACTTGAGGATAGAGTAAGTAGAAGTTGTTGATGAGTGACCAGTGTCCCTCGCTTTAAACACTCTAAAATAGACCTACTTTAAAAGTAGTATCATCACACCGCACAAACTGATAGGCATCATAGGACGACCTAATTTAGATCCATGTAACACATCACAAAATCAATAGAAACAACATATTATAGAACAACTAATTATTCTCTATATTACATATTACCTGCATGTCTTAGTCATCTGCGGAAGATTAGAAATCCATTACACATTTCTTAACTCACACACTAGTTTTATCATTTATATCATTCGCTACTTTGTGTAGTTAAAAATAAGTTATCACATATACCACAATAAAATATCATTATTGGTATTATTCCACACCACTCATTAATATTATTCCACACCACTTCTTCATCGACTTACTGTTAGCTAAATTATCAACTTACTCATCTTAATCTTACCTACTTAGTATGGATATTCTATACATACCCCAATTTCAACCCAACACCACACCACTCATAGTTATTTACAATGACAAGAATACAACAACCCATGACTCAATTTAGTTTTAGCATGATCGTTATCACAAAGTATTATTTTCAAAATTCAAAACCAACTCAACCCCTATTTTATTCCATTCAATTCCTAGCATGCTTTCATTATTATTCATCTATTGAAGTAGAAAGTGTAAGGGGAGTGATGTTTACCTTATTTTTTATGATTCTGAACATTGTAATCCGAGAGAATTTAGAGAGTTTGAGAGTTGGAAGATGGGGAAATTGGCATAAAAACCCATTCCCTTCCCTCTTATTATTCTGATTTTCATAATGCTGCAATAGCGGCTGGGAAGCCGCTACAGTGGCACCACTACAGCGGGTTATGGCCACTATAGCAGAGTCCATAGAAGTGGGTGGGTAGGAAATTCTGTTGTGGTTTTCGTAAGTTTGCAATTCTTATTTCGATAATCTTGGGTATGCAGGACGTGGTAGCATCGTGTCACTTGTGTAGGCTGAGTGCATTCTTGACATGTCAAATCATGCGGTGAACCTTTATAACCGCTCTATCTTCCTTCTGCTTGAGTAGTTATTTAGGAACGAACGATGGGTAAATTGGTATATATTTTAATGACTCGATCCGTCGTTACTATTCCAAAAGTCTGAAAGTGTGATGCAATTTTTTTTTACATTTGAGCACATGCCGATTTTTACCCAAATTGATTTTGAGCCAGGCTGACGTTTGTCCCGCTGTGGTGGCGCCGCTATAAAAGTCTGATAGGTGCTAAAATGGGATGACAAAAATTGGGCAACCTAATTAATGTGTCTTCTTTTATTTTCCTTCCACTTTTGAAAGAAGAAAATAGACGAGTGTTGCTCCAAAACCCTCCAAAGGCACCCGAGTCAAGGGAGTAATGAGGGGAAGAATTACCATGAAAGGAAGGTGGAAAAGAAACCTAAGGAGCTTTGGTGCTTGTTCATCAAGATTTACTCTCACGGAGTCAGAAGTTCATGGAAAGGTTCACCAAATAATGTTTGGCTCTCTGGTAGGCTAGGTTTCTTAATTTGAGTAGTTAAGACCTATTTTTAACACATTATATCTTATATATGTTCGGAGATTTCATGCATAGGACTTTTTGCATGGAGTCTAGATGGTTATAAGTTGTTGTTAGGGTTGTTAAAGCAGAGACATGATAATGAACATGGGTGATTTTCTAGTTCTTGTTTAGCCTTGAGTTTCCTTGTTAGAATGGGGGTGTTGTCCAATAGATATATGTATGCATGTCTACTACTTGTTGTATCACTTGTGTATGCATATGGGGAAACTATAAAAAGGTGTATGTAAGGACAACATGTTGATAATCCCATACAATGAACTGGTTATGTGACTTGTGTTTTCAAGTGTTATTGTTTATGATGTTTGTGATTGTGCATGATTGTTTATGTTTGATGATTGACTCGAGTACCACACTTGGTACAGGATATCGCCACGATTGGCTTGGATACCATGCTTGGTATTTACTAACGGTTGGCTCAGATACCACACCTGATACAAAGATATCCATATATTATTGGGTCGGATACCACACCGATCTACTAACTACGAATGGATCAGATGCCACACCGATATACTAACAGATTGAGTTTGAGTTCCATGGTATAATCAAGTATGTGTTCATGGTTCCATGAGTGAACATGGTTTTCTTCTTCATAATGCAAGTATTCCATGTTGGATCCTTGAGTGATCCATGCTACTTGAAAGGTGAGTTGATATCAGGTATGACTTGTATGTGATCATGTGGGACATGGTTCATATTACTATGGGTCAGGGCAATGACTGCGAGTTCAGGCTATGTGTCACTTGTGATGGTTGAGGTATGTTATTTGTTTATTGACAACTCAGCTCTTAGGAATTTATTTCCGCATAATTGTTTCGAATATTGAGTTGAGTTTATGGGGACTCAATTCTCAATTATTTTAAACTATTCTTTCTTTTTATCATGATGAACGTAATTTTATAAATGGTGTTGGATGTAGTTTGATGAATGAGTTGGTCTAAGGTGTCAGTTTCAACTATTGTTCCAAAAGGGCCAGGGAGTTAACATGTGGAATTGAGAGGGGAGAGCAGGTGGGTTGGTTTGGCATTATGGTGGCCTGGTTATCATGAGTATTAATGTGGTAGAAGGGTTAGGCTATGATTTGGCTTATGATGGCTTGGTATTCGTGAATATTGATGTGGTAAAATTGTTAGTCTATGATTTGACACTTGATTGGCGTAACAGAGACGCATATGATAAAGGTGCACTAGTTATGGCCTTATACCCCAGGAGGGTTAGAGTATTTTGATAGAGACTTGGGGTGGTGTAACCTTTATTTTGCATATTTTCTTCTGATTATCTATATTATATTATGTGGTAGGTTTGAGTCGACTGATGATGTCTACCGGTGTATGTTGTTTGTTTGTATTGATACTACTTTTGCTATGCCACTTGGCATAGCCTAGTTGCAGTAATTCAATGATGTCTCATAATTGAGGACGGTGATGATCTCCAATAGCTTCTACTCCTCTTTCTTCATGGTGAGAGATGTGTCTTATTTTCTTGTATAAATTGTACTCCTTAGTAGCTCTTGTACTTGTTTGGACTAGTTCCTTGGAAAGTGTTTTCACTCTGTTGTAAAAAGGGTTGTATTAAAGTTTGACGTTTTATGAAGTTTTAAGGTGTTAAAAGCTTTTGTACTAATTCATTTAGTTTCTGTATGTTTTAATTCAAAATGGATGATAAGGGTTCTCCTATATAGGTGTTAGAATCAGTACTTGCATTTACCCAATGGATTGGCTCATGACAACTTGATATCAAAGCTCAGGTTATCAATCTCCCAGTACAAGAGCAAATGTCAAATAGAGCCCTAAGATTTGGTGTGTTAATGTCTACATTACACTTCAAATTCAAATATTATCTTCTTCTTTTTTCAAAAATTGTCATCACCATAAAAATTCAAATTAAAGATTAAAAAAGATGTCAATCCAGTAAGAACGCATAATTAAGTATATATATATATATATATTAAATTATAAGTTTAAATAATATTTCGAGCAATACTCATAATGGCTAGAAAGATTTTTCTTTATAGAAATTGTCCTAGTGTAACTATCCCTAACAATTACTCCAATTGTTTACTAGATAACTTTTATTTTTATTTTTATTTGTTTACCAACAAAAGAGATTCCACCAAGAATTGACATATTAAGAGAGATATTTAAAAAAATTCTCCATATTTACTCTTTTCTAGGGGTGTACATAGGTTGGTTCGGTTCGGTTTTAGGTATTATCAGTTTGATTTATCGGTTTTCAGTTTTTAAATACGCTAAATCAATAAGATATTCTTTATCGGTTTTTGATCATTAACAGTTCGGTTTACCCAATAAGAAGATCCTCATAAAATAAATATATGATTTTTCACTTTTCTAACAATTTGGCACGATACAGTGAGACAAGCAAATCAGTTGTAAATGCTTTGATATAGTGAAACAAGAAATATAATGAGAAATTGCATCAATAAGAGTAGATGTAGTACAAAGGCTACAATAACATGTTACAACCAAAACATAATATGGAATTTCTGATGTGAAGTAGAAGTACTATGACGTGTGAAGTGTGTAGACTGTAGTGTAGAATACTGATATAGTGTATAGTTATGTTAAATTATTAATATTTAATATTTATGAAGGGTATAGTAGTAACTTACTATCGTCTTAATGGGTTATCAGTTTACCTAATAACCAAATACTAAAAACTAATACCAAACTGATAACCCAATATTTTTTTTTATAAAACCATTAAAAATCTGTTAACTCAATAACTCAATAGCAATGACCCAATAACATATTTTCGGTTCAGTTTATTGGCCGGTTCGGTTTTCCTACCCTTTGCTAACACTACATATCAGTCAATATATATATATATATATATATCATAATAAAATATGTGATTCATTTATTATCTATATATTTTATACTACCTAAAATCATAAATTTCTTAACTTGAATTTAAATTAATTTAATACCCTCAATTTTAAAAAAAATCATAACTTGAATGTTAAATTACTATAATATTCCCAAATAAAAACACTCAATTTAGCATATCTTCTAATATTTTAAATTTATTTATTTATATTATATTAAAAGCTAACACTTTTTCACATTGAAGGATGATAACTTTTTCAAATAGTTGTGACTTTTTCGATGAGTTGTGACTTTTTTGAAGAGTTAATGATTTTTTTAATAAGACATAATAAATACATGTTCATGCTACCCTTTGTAGACTATAAATAGAGAAATTTTCTCTCATATTCAAACATCAACTTTTATAACTGCATTGTTTGTTAGTATGCCAATTTACTATAGATTACTATCTAATTACAATTTTGACACCTTACGAATTAAGTGTCTTGTAATTCAAAGCACTCACTAATATTTGAGATGATATAAATGTGCAATACACGTTCGTGAAACTTGTTATATTAAAACCATGAAAATCCTTAGAAATGTTGATTGAACTTTTTTCCCTTCATAAAGATCCTACCATCGACAAAATTGACATGTACTATTTTTCTCAAAATAATTATCATTTTAATTATTATCCTATTACAAATTTAAAATTAATTAAAGAGAAAACATATACCCCTCTAAACTTTGCAGCACAACTTACTATATCACTTAAACTACACGGGCATTTAAATACCCCCCTTAATATCTTTGAATTGAATTAAATACAACCCTGACAGTAGAATACCACTCTCACTTTTAAACACGGTTAATCACTTCAAAATTGTTAAGGGGATATTTAAACGCCCGTATAGTTAAAGTGCTAAAGTAAATTTTGTTGTCAAGTTCAAGGAGGATTTGATGTATTTACTGTTAATTAAAGTTACAATTATTGAATCTTTACTTACTTATAAGACATAAAACTCTTAGTATTTAAAAACTTTTATATCAATTAAAATTCTATTAATTCTATGCTTTTTTACTTAAAATATATAGAAAGTAACTTTAAATTAATTGAATTTTCGCCAATATAATTTCTGACTTTGGTATTGTTACATGACAAATTTTAGCTTTTGTCCATATCTAATTTATGAATTGAATTTCAAATAAATAAAGTAAATCTTAATTAATAATTTTTATAAAATTAAGCTCAGAACAATATAAGTACGGAGAGAAGAAGGAAATAAATGTAGATGAAGATCAAAACTTTTCTTCTTATTCAAGTGTATCATACAAATGATGAATGATATCTCTATTTATAGTGTTGAGATATCACCCCAAAGGTCATCATGTTAAATGCCTGAATAAGTAGGTACACGGTTATCCACAATGGATTATATCACGTTGGAAATATACGTACATAGATTCAAGTAATTCATGAATAAACTCAATGGACAATCCACTTAGTTCAATATATTTATAACACTTCCCCTTAGATGTCCATAGATAATGTGCCTTGTTAAAATCTTACTAGAAAAAACCATGTGGTAAAAAATTCTTGTGAAGGAAAAAGAGTATACATATCTTTTGATACACATTATTTGTTGCCTAGTTAAAAATCTTGCCAGAAAAATCAGTGGGACAAAATCTCGGTCAACAAAAAAAGAGTACAACATGTATTATACTCACCCTATTAAAACATCACATAATTTCTTGTGATGATGTCATCTAATCTTATATACTAGTTTCTCAAATATTGATATTGACAGTGTCTTTGTGATAAAATCATATTCAGAAAGATGTTGCATCGTTGAACTCATCCTGATATATCATTTTCTGGTTTCATGGATATGACGAGGCTTTGAGCGTAGCCGAATACATTCTTGAAAATCACTCTATTCGTGGTCTTGTTGTTGCAAGTAAATTGCTCATTCAACTTGTTCATAGCAACAATCATGGACACTTTCATTTGCAATTGATTGTCTTGTAGAATAACTTCATAAATGTCCTTGATGTCATTCACCGTCTTCTCGTTGGGGAGGAGTGAAATCTTGTCAATATATTCACCGCCAAATATTTGATTGTATATAGCAAGATTCATTAGTGTCCCAATTGACATATATACGGAGTTTCATCACTAAGAAGCTCTTCATCATTCTCTTGAGATCGAAATAGATCTTTATTTATGTCAAGCGATCTCATAATCATTGGGGTACTCAATGAATGCGATTTATTCATTTAAAATCACATCAGAACTTTTCTATGTATGTTGATTGATGGACAAATATTTCATTTGTCAATTTCTTAATTTGTAAGTCAAGACAAAATTTTGTCTTACCAAGATCTTTTCATTTTAGATTCTCTTTCAAACACTCAACAACTTTTGAAAGCTCTTTAAGAGTGCTAATAATGTTCAAGTCATCAACATACACAACTATTATAAAAAAATTCAGATCCTGTCCTTTTTATAAAAATGCAAGGACAAGTAGGATCATTTTTTGTACCCTTTATTTCTTGATTATTTCAAACCATGTAAGGATTCGTGAAGCTTTATTGAAAAAGTTTCTTTCAAACTTTTATATACTTCAGGCACCTTGAATGTTTCAAGGATTTTTATATAACCTTCATTGTCTAGCTAGATGACAATTATTCATTATATGCATTCAATTTTTTCATATGTTGTCAGATCAAAACAAACGTCATTGCATTTGTCATAGGAGAAAATATCCCCACTAATGTCAGGACTTTTGCGAAAAACCTTTTTGCCCCAAAGCACAAGCCGTACTTGATATCTTATGGTTATACTATCACAGAATAATTTATTTGTACCGCACTAATATTATACCTTGATTTATGGACTACCAGTCCAAAACATCACGTTTTTAAGTAAAATAAAATATACTCCACTAATGTCAGAACTTTTGCGAAAAACCTTTATGCCCCAAAGCACAAGCCATACTTGATATCTTATAGTTATACTATCACATAATAATTTATTTGTACCACACTAATAGTATACCTTGATTTATGGACTACTAGTCCAAAACATCACGTTTTTAAGTGAAATAAAATATACTTGAATTTCGCATTTCATTTGGCCAATCATTTATCTGTCCATATTATATGACATATTTGAATTCAAGATCCTCGTCTCCATTTATATCATTGAGCACTACTTCATATCAAAGACACCATCGACGGTTATTTGATATCGATTCTAATATGGCATAACTTATTGAGATCTCTCCATTTTTCATCATTTTAGGTACCTGAATCTTTGTCAATATTATATGAAGTGTTATGTCATTGTGATCCTTTAAAACACTTGTCTCATTATCATGACCATTTTGATCATTTGATCTTCTCCTTCCTCAATGAGTTTTCTATTTGAAATCGATAGATTTATCACGCTTCAAGTGTATCATAGACTCTGTCCTTCAAGGACTTCTCATTGGAGCATTTACAGCTAAATTATAACATAAGGTAAGTAAACTCGAAGAACGAAACTTTACGACACGACAACAAGACAACAAAGATGAATTTTATGGGGTTTTCCTGGCGAGAATGCTTATTTTTTCACGTAGAGCGCGGTTTTCTTCCTCTAATTCACGATCCTTGAAGCTGAATTAATCCCCCATCTGTCGGGACCTGAACCGTGGTTCTCTTCTACAACTTCTTCTACATAGGCTCCTCCACTTCTGGAATTGAAAAAGGAAGTTTTTATTGATTTGTAACATTATGCAAATGAATTTTCCCTTGATCTTCAGTTCACATTTTATTTTCTAACAAGGATCTAAATAATTCATAATTCATCTCCGATCACATAATTTTCAGCTGTCAATCATCTCTCCCCTAATGTTAGAAATTCTAACATTCATTCCAACCTCATTTGGGGATTCATATTTATGTGTGTGGTGGAGCAATTAAATCATAACCGCACATTCAAAGCTTTAGATGAAATTATTTGGTTTCTGACCCTAAACCAATTTGATAAGGGGACCTTTGTTGGCTCTATGCGTACAAGTGTTTCTATATATTAAATAAATTCATTTCATACCAAATTTATTTTGGGAGATTTTTTCTCGTAACAATTGGTTTAGTTATAATTGGAGGCATACAATTTCTGCTAAACCCACCAACATTATCAATATAATTTTATAATTTGGAACTATGCTCGTGATTTAATAATTCGAGCAAATAACCTTACAAAAATCAATTTGCAAGTTGATAACAAACAAACATTTGATTATACTAAAACATTTGATTATCTATCAAATCATAATAGTAAACAATCCACATGACTAGTGAACGGACCCATACTCACCTTTTTATATGTTCCAAATAATTTTAGGGAATGCAATCCCAATCTTAGCTGGTATAATGATAATTTTATCATGAGAACAAGCAACACATTATAATTCTTGAAGAATCTTTTATTTCTTCAGCATATAACCAAGTGAATTCTCAATTTATTTTACATTATATTTGAACCGAAATGGCCAACCAGTTATGCCAATTGATATTTATTCTAGTAAACTTCTAGTTTACTCTTGCAAGTGATTCCATCATCATTGTAACACCTCAGATTTAGAAAGAGCTAAACTAGAAATAGCTAAATTTAGAATTGGGCAAGTTAGTCTTAAATTGTGAGTTTTGAGTCAACTTCAACTGACCATAACTTTCAGCACAGGATGAGTTAGGTAGCCAATAAGATATCAAATGAAAGTTCTTTGAGTTCTCTTTCCAACGCCACCAAGTTTTCTGAATTCTAAATTTGGATGAGGGAGATATGCCCATTTGAATTTAGCATGTCCAGTTAAGGAAATTAATCCGAATTAAGGAAGGGTATTTTGGTCTTTTCCTTATCCCACTAGCCTAAATCATTTTTAGTAATATTTTAGGGGTCTAAAATGACTTAGATCAGTTTTCAAAATTCCTAAACACGCTTAAGGTTTTAGAGAGAAGTTCAAGACGAGAAAAAGAGAAGTTCAAGCGTTCGTTCAAGATTCTTGCGATCGTTGAGGGTTTTAATCAAGGATACAATCTAACGAGGTATGTAAGTTCTCATAGTGTTGAGTTCGTTCACCTATATACCAATAATGTAATTTTTATCCGTAATTTCGTTCATGAGATCTAGTGTATTGAGTTCTTGATGAGTTTCTTGAAGTTTTGTTCTTCGTTCTTTAACATGAGGTTTTGTGGAGTTCTTGAGATGAGGATCTTGTGTTTGAGTATTGTTCTTGATGAATTTATGAGTTGATTTCATTTTAATTATGTTGGGTTTAATAATCCAAAAGAGTTTGAAGGAAATCATTCGATTCTAGGGGAGTTAGACATGAAATTGGAGCAAGAAAATTCGTCAAAACCTAGGCATAAGGGTGGGGCGCCACACCACTCAGTGCACCCAAACCACTGTTTGAAATTTGGGGCCTAGATTACCGCGCCACTCAATGTGCCCCAAAACCCCTTCAGCAGTTTAGGGGTTGGCGCCCCACGCCACTCAGTGCTCTAGGGTCGCCAGGTCCCCTACCCGTCCGACCTTCTTTCCATGTGAGTTTCCTCAAATCGTACCTATGTTTTCTACTTGATATCCACACTTAAAATATTCATTAACCCTTAAGATATCATGCATATCCAAGTCATAACTCTTGAATTCATAATTCAAATTCAAGATATAGTTAAGAGTAAAGTTTGATGAAGTTCTTTGAGAAGTCTTATACAATCTTTTAAAACTTGTTTTAAGACTTGAGTAATTGAGTATGAGGATGATGAGAGTTGAGTTCACATCTTCAAAATGAATATAAGGGAACTAAGTATTCCCAAGTTTAAATACTTTTATTTACATTTGAAATGAGAGGAAACGTTAATTTCCAAATGAGTTAATGAGGAGTTTTTGAGCATCATATCTTTTAATAGAACCTTTTAAGTAATAATATCAAAGCATGAGGATGAGGAAATGTTTTTCAACATATGAGCATGAGTTATATTAGTATTCAACATCAATATGGGGACGAGTTCAGACAACTCAAAGTCCTCATAAACTATGTATGCCAGCATGGGAAAAGGGTATTACTTTTTAGATGATTTCTTTGATTTTTAAGCATAGGTTAGTGGATCCACTTAGTTGAGGATGTCTTATACTCCGAAAAGGTATAGGAAAGTTCTGGCAGCGTGGGCGAGACGTTGTATCATCACATAGCTCATAGTGATGGTTGTCGATTAGAGAATCTCCCAAATAAGAGTACAGAGTTATTATTGTATTTTTAAATATATTGAGTTATTATCTACTGTTTTAAAAGCTTTATATAAATTACATCTTTATTGTTGCTTTCTTATTGAGTTGAGTAATCTTGAGTTGAGTTGAGTTGAGGTAAGTATGGTTTCCCCTTTTATCAGTTCAAGCTTGCATGTTATATTCAGTGTTCCCCTTACATGCTCGTACATTTAATGCACTGACTCCATTTTGCCTGCATTGTGTCATGATGCAGATACAAGTATTCAGGATCATCAACCGGCGCTCTATTGATCTAGTCGAGTTCCAGATTTTCTTGATGAGCCTCCTTGCTTCCGGAGAATTCCCATTTACTTTTTAGTTTTGTTTTGTTAGCATGTCGTAGGTCTTGTCCCGACGTCCATCAGAGTTATTTGAGGCTTCATAGATAGTAGAGTTTTGAGAAGTTTGTTTCATTTTCAATTGTTAATGTTCTAGACTTGAGTTGCCTCTTTGGGCTAATTGAATGTTTTCTTTAAAATATTCTGAGTTTTCTATTTTGAGTCTGTTTGAGAAAATCTTTACTTTTGAGTTCATCTAATGTTGAATAAGTCTTCCGCTGAGTATTGAGCTAGGCCAAGGGTTCGCTTGGGGAGCAGCAACGGTTCTCGAGTGACAGTCGTATCCAGGGTGTAGGCTCGGGGCATGACAAACTTGGTATTGGAGTATAGAGTTCAAAAGTCTGAAGGTGTCTATGAAGATGTGTTTTTAGAGTCTTGGTTATCGGTGTTAAGCGCGCCACATCTATAATTAGGAGGCTATAACATTTAGGAAACAATACCCTTCCTTGTTACTCTTTTCGTGCGATAGAGTTCAACTCTATAAAGTTTCTTTCTAATTCGTTCTTGCGCGTATCTTTCAGAGCATGCTTCCATGAAAAGTTGTTAGAAGTCGTCCTGCTAGGAGGAATATTGATCCTCAGAATCAAGGGGTACCCAATGCACCTGAAGTGCAACCCCAAGGAGAGGTCACTAATGTTGAGTTCTGGAATGCTATCCGGATGTTGAGTCAAGTTGTGACCAACCAAGATGGGCAGCAAAGAAGGAATCAACAGGATGTGGCTGATACGTCCAGGATATGTGAGTTCTTAAGGATGAATCCTCCAGACTTCACCGTTTCAAGTGTCACTGAGGATCCGGAGAACTTTGTGGAAGAGTTGCAGAAAGTATTTGAGGTTATGCATATTGTAGATGATGAGCGTGTGGAACTAGCTGCATACCAATTGAAGAGTGTTGCTAGAGTCTGGTATGACACATGGAAGAAGAGTAAAGCTGAGGGTGCACCAATTGTGCGCTGAGTTGTGTTCGAAGAGGCCTTCTTGGGGAGTTTCTTTCCCCGTTAATTGAGGGAGGCGAAGGTAAGAGAATTCGTTAACTTGAAGCAAGAATCCATGAGTGTGCATGAGTATAGCCTCAAGTTCACTGAACTGTCTTGTTATGCTCCAGAGATGGTTGCTGATATGAGGAGATGGATGAGAGTGTTTGTGTCTGGGTTATATCGCCTGTCATGTAAGCAGGGCAAGACAACTATGTTGATAGGGGATATGAACATAACCAGAATTATGATCTATGTGCAGCAGGTTGAGGAAGATAAGCTGAGAGATAGAGAAGAGTCCCAGAACAAGAAGGCTAAGACCACAGGTAATGAGTCTGGGCAGCAGAAGGGTAATGCAAACTGGCCATCTTTTCAACAAAAGCTAACTGGACCTGCTCCATCATCTGCTAGTGCACTTGCACTAACGAATAGAAGCGAGTTCAAGAACCAGAATTTGTGGAGCTAGACCTGCACAATCTCAAGGTAGTGTGGAACAAGGTGGTAATTGGACTCCTGCATGTGCTAAGTGTGGTAGAAACCACCCAGAAGCGTGTCATGATGGCTCCACTGGTTATTTCAAGTGTGGTCAAGCGGATCACTTCATTTAAGAGTGCCCTAAGAACAAGCAAGGGAGTGGTAATGGGGGCGAGCCCAGTCTTCTTCAGCGGCTCCGCCAAATAGAGTTGCACCTAGAGGAACTACTTCGGGGACAGGCGGAGGAGCAAACCGTATGTATGATATCACCAGTCGCCAAGAGCAAGAGAATTCGCCAGATGTTGTCACTGTATGATCAAAGTCTTTACTTTTTATGTGTATGTATTGCTTGATCCAAGTGCGAGTCTATCTTTTGTGACTCCATATATTGCTATAAATTTTGATATTCTTCATGAGCAACTTCTTGAGCCCTTCAATGTTTCCATACCTGTTGGTGGGTTTATTTTAGCTGAGAGAATTTATTGTGATTGTGTCATTTCTGTCAATCACAAGGACACCATGGCTGACTTAGTTGAGCTAGGTATGGTGGACTTTGATGTTATTCTAAGTATGTACTGGATTCATACTTGTTATGCCTTAGTTGATTGTAGAACTTGAGTCGTTAAGTTCCAGTTTCCTAATGAACCAGTTATAGAGTGGAGGAGTAGTTCAGCAGTACCTAAGGGTCATTTTATTTCGTACCTTATGGCTAGAAAGTTGGTTTCCAAGGGGTGTATCTATCACTTAGTTCGAGTTAATGACTATAAAGTTGAGACACAGCCTATCCAGTCAGTATCAGTTGTGAGTGAGTTTCCAGAGGTCTTTTCCAGATAATCTTTTCGGAGTCCTTCCTGAGAGAGAAATAGACATCGGTATTGATATTCTTCCTGATACTCGACCTATTTCTATTCCTCCATATAAAATGGCTCCCGCTGAGTTGAAAAAGTTAAATCTACAGTTGAAAGATCTCCTAGATAAAGGTTTTATTTGACCCAGTGTCTCACATTGGGGAGCTACGGTCTTATTTGTAAGTAACAAGGATGGTTCACTTAGGATGTCTATTGATTACCACCAATTGAACAAGGTCACTATCAAGAATAAGTATCCTCTTCCGAGAATTGATGACCTATTTGATCAGCTTCAGGGTGCCACTTGTTTTTCTAAGGTAGACCTCCGATCAGGCTATCACCAGTTGAGGGTAAGAGAGAGTGATATTCCCAAGACAACATTCAGGACCCATTGTAACACCCTGATGTCACGTATCAGGACACTTCATCCAATACTAAGTGCCAACGATCGTTAGTCAGTAATATAACCCAACTAAGTGAGTTGGGGTCGAATCCCATAGGGAGTGGTACGTACTCAAGAATCATAGGTAAAAACATTCACGAATAAAAGCATAATTCAAGTTTGGGGTGACACAAGTGTCAAATAACAGGGGATTTTGATAGTAATTAACAGCTACAACAACAACAACTAACATGAAAATAGCAAGTATAGAAACGGGTTCTTGGGATGTGATTGGATTATGGGCTAAGGTAGGCAATTGGGTAATTGCAATTGATAGTAAATTGTTGTAAATCAGTTAATAAGCTAGATTTTAGTGGGGATAAACTTTTTCTCGAACAATTTACCCCGAATCAAATTAGTTTCTTTCGAACACAAATAAACAGCAATTAAGAACAGCCTACACTTTAGTCCATTCATTCTCTCGAGCTGAATGTGTGGAAAAAGGTTTAGGATTCACTCTCTCGAGCTGAACCCATGACAACCCAATACCCACAGACTATCGAATTAGTAATCTTGGTTATAAAACCTCTCTCTCTCGAGCAAGCCAAAAACATGAAGGTAAAGTTGCATTTGCAACTACAACCCTTTAGATTAAGCCACAATTACTGAATGAAATCACTTTAAAACAACATTTACACTATCAAATAACAATACCCAACAGCTAAATCAACCCATAATCACATAATCACACCCCAAGAATTGGGGTTTTAGCTAGACATCATAAAAAGATAGAAACCGTTATCAAATTGTGTTTCCATCAACTAGGTA
This sequence comes from Solanum acaule, assembly GCA_036250505.1. Lineage (NCBI taxonomy): Eukaryota > Viridiplantae > Streptophyta > Magnoliopsida > Solanales > Solanaceae > Solanum > Solanum acaule. Next base: position 15,441 of record JAJOOR010004140.1, read on the forward strand.
AGATTAATATTGTCTTTACAAAGGTCTAAGATGAAGAATCTTCAACACCCACTTCTAATTTCTCAGAAATGGAAATCTTCAAAGCTAAGGAAATATTGTCTCTAAACTTAGTGCTAAGCTCTCAAACTTGAAAACTGAACAATAATGAAAACATTGAAAGCTAGATTAAAAATCTGATACTAAACTAAAAATTCAAACATGTATTTATAGTCGCCAAAAAAATGTGCTGCGAAGGACCATTCTGCGCAATAAGTCGGGATCGCCGATCCACTCGGCGATCCGCCCTTTGGTCAGTTCCGTCGCCTTTTTTCTTTGGCCTTCAACAACTTCAAGCTCCATAACTTTGAGCGATATAGAACTGCATCGCAGAACCATTCGGCGACTCACCGACTGCTCCTTTCTATTGCCGACTTGATTTTATCCTTCATGGCTTGGCACACTGGAACATTAGGTGAGACCATGGCCATTCGGTGACTTGCCCAATGGTTTAGGCAATCCTCAGGCCTTCTTTTCTTCATTCTTTCAGTTACCTTGTTCCTTTTTGCTCATTAGTGTCCATGCTTTGTTCCTCAAATCAAATACCTGAAAATCAAGGATTTACATCAGTTATTGGCACAAAATATGCATTTGAGGACACTAAATCTATTAAAATAAAGCCCTAAATGAGTCCAAATTGTGGACTCATCAACACCCCCAACTTAAACTTTTGCTTGTCCTCAAGTAAAACTCAAGTTCAGCAATTCAAAAAGGATGTCTCAAACAGTGTTACACAAGACACAATCATTAATGCACACAAAAAGATTCAACTTACTCATGGAAGGATCAATTGTGCACTCAAAGATTCAAGTTGTGACTCACCATTACCAAAGAATCCAAGCTCATAATACTTGCTTCAAATGCAAGCTCAAGCTCAACAGAGGTGTTCAAATGCCCTCACACAAAGGATGATTCCATGTCCACACACAATAGTTCAACAATTTAAAGCTTCAGAATCAAATGCAACACTCACACTCACAAAGATGAACACAATGCATGACTTCACCCATATGTTTGCCCGTATTTTTCAATCAACAATTGTTTCAACTCACTCAAGATCAAAAAGGTCTTTTCAAGGCTTGTAATGGGGCTGGGTGCGAAGGTATGGTCATTTAGGTTCAATGGTTGTAATCCTCATGAAATGTGGTGTGAACAACACTTTCTTTCCTTTACTTCATCATTTTCATTCGTGCTCACAAGTCATCCCATTATTCACTTTCCACCCCATATTCTTTGCACTTTCACAACTTTTTCATTCTTTTTCTTTTTCATTCTCTTCTTGTTTTTCTCTTCTTTTTTTTTAATATGGAGGAGTTCCATTTTTCTCAAAACCACGAATCAAAGGGGACTTTCTTGCACTTCTTGATTTACCTTCTCTTTTCACCACACCCCCAACTTAGGCTTTTGGCCTAAGTTGGCTATTCACACAAACCACAAATCATGAGGATTATGGGTAATAGATCAAAAAAGGTTACAGTTTGCATCAATTTTCTTCCAAGAAAAGGTTAAGGCTCAAAGGGTGTTCAAGCGGGGTTCACACACTCACAAGGTAGGCCACAAAAGAGGTATAATGTCAAATTGTTTGACACTCTTTAAAGTTGCCTAAGATCATATCAAGAGATTTCATCACTTAGTCAATCGGACCAACGAGGAAAACTCTAGGTGTCATCACACATGGTTCATGGTAAGCTCATAACATAAGGCATTGACACCAACGTCAAACAAGACACCACACTTTCACTAGTGTGTAATGTTCATCACAAGAGACTCAATTTGATACTTGGCTAGTCACAACGAGAGCAAAAAGTTCACATATTGTCTTTGCAACTTCATTTGGCCTCATCGTAGCCGCACATTCATTTTTGTTTGATTATGAGCACTATTTAAATCATCGGTATTGATCAAGACCGATACTCAAATTTGCAAGAGAACAGCCACATTCAAACACAAACCAGAGGTGACATAATTTTTTCGGAAGGGTCCAAAAATCATTTATCGTTAAAAACACAGAGCCACAAGCTCAATCATCCACAAAAGCAGTATAAAACACAATTATAGCTCAAAACCCAAATATATACACAGTACCATAGTCACTAAAGATCACAAAAGGTGGGCCTCACCCCACCACAAATAAAAATCATTTGTCCTCAAATGCAATCAAAATAATATCCAAAAGTGAAAATAAAGTAAGACAAAGAGGGAGGTAAAGAAGAATCCTGTCTAAACAGTTGCTCCATCTGTATAGGCATCAGTTCTCGGTGTAGTGCTCGGGTTTTGGGTATCAGTGCCCGGAGTCACCTAAGAAGGAACAGTAGCTGCACTAAGGTCAGCCAAGGGTGTATCCGCTGAAGAAGCCTGCACAACTGCATCTACCATGGCCTCCTCAGTCTCAGTAAGGCCCTCATACGAAGCTTCCTTAGCAATCTCAAGCATCTCATCATCTATCTCTGCCTCAGACTCGGGATCAACTAGCTTCTCAACTCTACCTCATCTTCGGTGGTAGCCGGAGGCATATCTGGTGCATCTGAGATCTCCACCATCCCGAAAATCATGGACATGTTGGTAGACTTCAGCTGATCCACATCACTCCTCAACACATCAATAGCAGCCTTTAAAGTCGTCACCTCCGGTGACCTCTTGGCCACGCTCACACACCGCTATCCTTACTGCTTGGGCATTTATTGTAGCGCTCAATAGTGTCACAACATCAGCCAGGGCAATTTGAATCATACCCGAAATGGAGGCCTCAAGTCTGGTAGCACGACGGTCGTAGAATGGGCAAGTTGCCCCATCCGGAGTAATGCAGCCTGAGTGAGCGGGGTCTAGGAGACAACAACAACAGCATGTCTAGGAGGCAGTGTAGCAACAGAAGAACTTGGAGTGTCATAAGGAACAACACTAGAAGTACCTGAAGTCCCAGGGGCCGGAGTAGGCAAATATGCCTCTGTACGTGGTGAGTCTGTGTCCACAATTGGGGAAGAATCCACCGGGGTTGCCTTCTTCTTCTTCTCCACCTCATCTTTCAAATATTCTGCCTAAATCCTCTGGATATCAGAGGAGGATGTGGGAATCACTTCCACATCCTTCTTTGCATCTCTAGGAACCAGAGCCCGTCTGAATAGCTCGGTGATCAACACCGTGAAGGAAAGTGAGGTTTGACGTTGCTTGGCCCTCATGACCATCTCCTGTCCCCAAATTAATCCTCGTTCCATCAATGATGCAGCCTAAAAATGTTGCTTTGGCAAGGCAGAGAATTGGCTCATTCTGGGATGGCATGATAGTATTGCTGATGAAGCCAAACCAGAACCTTGTAGCTACATTCATGTCTTTCTTTTCTATTAGAGCCCTTGCCTCCAACCACTTCGGAGTGCCATCAGATATCAACGGAGCTAACCTTTTCTTCATGTTGTCCAGCTTCTTTGTCCTAATCATATGCAGGCAGTCATCTTCAAGTCTCGTAGTTCATTCTAGGACAACATCAATGGCAGAAAAATCACACTGCACCCTCTTCCCCCGGACAACTACATAGTCAACCGATTGAAATGCGACTGCTTGCTTCTTCCTTTGTGGTATCAAGGCACTACACGCGCTATAGAACTCCCTAACCCAGCTTGAAATATACGGGCCACGGGACTTTGTGAAGATCTTGAACTTATGACACTTCAGATAGCTCATGATCTCGGGGTACCTATCAATCACCCTATCCGTGGACAAACGCTTCTCCTCAATGATTGTCCTCAACCCCTCAGTCTTTAATCTGTTCATAGACTTGGGGGGGGGGGAGGACCCTGTACTGGTGGTGCTAGCACCACTGCCTGTTCTGGAACTGAAGGAGGAGTGGTGGTGGTCTGAGGAGTCTTGACCCTAGACGGATTGTTCATCCTTTTTTACCGCAGCTCTACTCTCTGTGCTGTTACTAACTCATCATCTTCAGAAGCTACAGTCTGAGGCTCCTGATGCTCACTCTCACTTTCAGAAGTAGTGAGGTGTATGGCACAGATACCGTCACTGTCGAAGCTGACTTCTGGTGACACATGTGCCTTGCCTTTTCCTTTGCCTTACCCACTAGTTGTGGGAAGTTTGGTAGCTTTGCCTCTAGATGCAGCTGTATGCTCATTGAGTGTAATCCCCTTAGCTTTCTTTAGGGGTGGCATGTTCCACCCAACAAATTTTGGTCTAGCCATGTCTGTAAAAACATTAGAAAAAATGAGAAACACTTTAATCAAATGACCAGAAAAACAGTTGCAGACAGACTCATCGAACCGTTCGACGAGTCGCCAAATCACTTTGGCGAGCTAGATCGGGCTCGCTGAAAGGATTGGCTCAAAATTCTTAGAAAAATTTGGCATGTCGGCGATAGGAAGGCCTTTCGTTGAATCGACAATAACATTCGGCATGCAAGGATTAGCCCACCAAAAGTTACAGTGCAATTTAATGTACGGGGGTGCAGACAAAGGGCGATCAAGAAGATTTTCGGCGAGTCGCCAAGTGCCTTCGTCGACATCAAGCTTCTCACAGAAAGTCATAGATTCCAACTTTAAGTATAACAAGAAATTAAAGGCGAGATGGGGAACTTCGGTGAACCATCGAGTGGTTCGGCGAGCTCGACCCAGCTCGCCAAATGACCTAATGTGCCTACTTTGAACCCAACTTCTCGAATTCAACCCCACAACCCCCGAAAACAAAATCAAAGTATGCACTCATCAAATTAAAGCAAGATCCAATACACCCATTACCTCGGGATACTCAGACTTCTCCTAATTTTGCCAAATTTGTCCATTTGATGACTTTTGCCCTTAAGAATGACGTCACCTGCTCTATCATTGGGTAAATTACGTCGTTTGACACAAATACGGGTTACTTAGACTTCACCCGACTAGACTCAACAACATGCAAGCAAAACCCCACAAGATTCAATCAATTTAAAGGCACACAATCACGGGAATTCGACATTAACGGCATTACGAGCAAGAATATCGAATTAACGCAGGCACACAAAATAACAGTTAATATCAGAGAGGCCCAACACACATCACTAAGATAAGATCATTGCAAATGAGTACAAATTCAATAAAAATAAACTTGGGGTTCGGAAAACCAACTGTAGATGCCGATTAAAATAATTTGAAATGCTAGGCGGCAAAGTAATCCACTCCGAACACACAATCAATGACTAAAACACTCTAAAAATGCAAGAAATATAGAAACTAAAGTGCGGGTGTGAGTTTGGGAAGATTAAAAGTGAGGGAAAATAAAAGAGTTTGTAAGTTTACACCTTTGGCCTTTAAAAACCGTTCAGTTCTCGCCCATTCGACGACATTAGTGTTGTTCGCGGACCTACTCGGCAACACACCAAGTTGGCACTTACCTCGCCGAGTTTTACAGGATCTCCAGTTAATGTGGGGGTCCATACGACGGACTAGATCACGATCGCCGACCTGGTCGGCGACTCGCCAAGTTGCTCCTAGGCTCTCTGAGTTTTACAGATTCCAATTTAAAATTGTCTTGAGTCCAACGGTGGTCCAAGTCGGGCTCGCCAACCTCTTCGGTGATGCGCCGACTAGATTTTTAGCTTACCAACCTGGACTTTTCAAACACTTTCTACACTTTGACCTGAACACTCAACACACCATTATTTGAAAATTAGAATGAAACAAAGAAAATAAAACTTGGGTTGCCTCTCAAGCAGCGCCTTAGTTAACGTCGTGGCATGACGCAAGTCCAAACTCAAACCTCATTCTTGGGGTTGGCCATAGTATCACTAGGCAAATCCCCTTGTTGTCTCGGGTTCAAATGAGATGATATATGACCCATTTGGGTCTTCAACTGCTTGATCGATACTGAATGGGAGGTAACGGTCTGGCTAAGGGTCGACACAGCCAAGTTTCATGAATTGGATCACCTTCTAGACGGTTGAAACTCTGAATGTTGTACCGAAGAGTCATCATCTTCGAAGGAGGGAAAAATTGCACATTAAATGCGGTGACCAACTCCTCCCACGAAGTGATTGATTCACGTGGCAATTCAGCCAGCCACTTACATGCCTCTCCCATCAAAGAGAATGGGAACAACCTAAACCGGACCGAATCTTGGGAGATGTTCTTGAAGGAGAACAGTTCTCATACATCAACGAAGTTTCTAAGATGCTCATGGGGATCCTCATAAGCCAATCCACTAAACAACCCATTTAATTACAAGAGTTGCAACATAGTACTTGTGATGTGGAATACCACATTCCCTTCGGTTGGAGGCAAGCGAATGGCACCAATACCTCCCATAAGATGGGGGTCATTAGCATTAGGCTCGTTGACATCGTTGAGGTTTCCGATGTCATCTTGATGGCCTACTTGGCTGTCATTCACACTCATACTTCCAGTTTCAACACAAAAACAAGCTAAACAAAACTAAAATTAAGTAAGTATCACTATAACTAACAAGAGAAAAAATCAACTTAACCAAAAATTCTCAAGTAACACCACTCCCCGGCAGCGGCACCATTTTGATTTCACGTATCAGGACACTTCATCCAATACTAAATGCCAACGATCGTTAGTCAGTAATATAACCCAACTAAGTGAGTTGTGGTCGAATGCCACAGGGAGTGGTACGTACTCAAGAATCAATAGCAAAGCATGAATATGCTCAAGTCAATCATAGGTAAAAACATTGACGAATAAAATCATAGTTTAAGTTTGGGGTGACACAAAAATAACAAGGGATTTTGATAGTAATTAACAGCTACAACAACAACAATTAACACAAAAATAGCAAGTATAGAAATTGTTTCTTGGGATGTGATTGGATTACGGGCTAAGGTAGGCAATTGGGTAATTGCAATTGATAGTAAATTGTTGTAAATCAGTGAATAAGCTAGACTTTAGTGGGGCTAAACTTTTTCTCGAACAATTTACCCCGAATCAAATTGGTTTCTCTCGAACACCAATAAGCAGCAATTAAGAACAACCTACGCTTTAGTCCATTCACTCTCTCGAGCTGAATGTGTGGAAAAGGGTTTAGGATTCACTTTCTCGAGCTGAACCCATGACAACCTGATACCCACAGACCATCAAATTAGTAATCTTGGTTTTTGATGTTTTGCGTAATGACACAACTTCCAGTACGAGTGTCTACGATCATGCAATAGTATAGTAACCCAACCAAGGGTTGGGGTCGTGTCCAAATGGAGCGGTTTTGAGAATTAATAGAAAAATAAATTTTGTTCTTACTAGTCGTAGCTAAAGACATTAACGAGTAAAAACATTGTAAATTAAAGGGGGACACAAGAGTGTCAATTAACAATGAGGGTTTTGTCACTAGTAAGTAAAAATATCAAAATTAACAAAGATTTCTAAATAATGAGAGGGGATTCTTGGGATGTGATCGGAATACGGGTTAATCTAAATTATTGGGTACATGCTTTCGATAGAAAAATTATAGAGTAATAGTGACTAGGCTAAGCTTTATGTGGGAATAAATTATCTCTTGAGCAACTTACCCCATTTTAAATGGGTTCCTCTCGGACACCCACTAGCCGCATGAAGACCAGCCTACGCCTTACCCCACTCACTCTGTCGAGCTGAGTGTTAGGATATGGGACTAGGGTTCACTCTCTCGAGCTGAACCTCATGTCGACCCACTCCTTAGGCCATCAATCTAGTAGTCTTGGTTTTGCGACTTTTCTCTCGAGCAAGCCAAAAACACATAAATAAACTTATATTTGCAACTACAAATTTGTTAAATTCATCCACAACTACTAGACGAAATCACCATTAAACTACATCTAATCTTCAGCAAGCAAGGCCCAACAACAATCTTAACCCATATTTGCTAAATCACACCCCAAGAATTGGGGTTTTTAACCACACCTCAAGAGATAGAAATTTATACCTAAATGAGCTTGCATTCAAATGGGTATGAAGATTTAAGTCTTTTTACAGGCCAAGAAGTAAAAATCCAAGAGACCCAAGTCCAAATCCTTGGAGATGAAACCCTCTTCTTCTTCTTCAAGTTTTCAAAACCCTCTCAAACTTAGAGCAAAAATAAAAAGTACTAAAAATTATATTAATTTGTTCCACACTTAAAAATCTTATGAAAAAATCTAATCTCTCAACGAGTATTTATAGTTTTCAAAAATCTGTGCTGCAGCGGATCATTCCGCGACATTAGTCAGAATCGTCGATCAACTCGGCGATTTACCCTTTGGTGTACTTCATCTCCGTCTTGCACCATCCTTCAACATCGTCGTGCTCTGGGTCATTGGGAAACATTGTACTGCCTCGCGTTACTGTTCAGCGATGCGCCGACTGCTTTCTTTTTTGGCCAACTTGATCCTTTCCTTCAGGGCTCAGCACACTGGAACAAAAGGCAAAGTAAAACCCTTCGGCGATTCGCTAAGTAGACTTGGCGATCCTCAGGCCTTTATTTCTTCGTTCTTTTCCTCCCCTTTCCGTTCCTTTTTGCGACATAGTGTCCATGCTTTCCTTCAAACTTCAAATATATGAAACTTAAAAGTTTTCATCAAACATTGAGATAAAATAAGCATTTGAGGACACAATTTCTATTAAAATATATCCCTAAATGAGTCCAATTTGTGGACTTATCAACACCCATAACTTAAACTTTTGCTTGTCCTCAAGCAAACGCAAGTTCAGTCGTCCAAAAAGGGTGTCTTGAACAGTGCTACACAAGACTCAATCATGAATGCACACAACAAGACTCATTTAGGGATATATTTTAATAGAAATTGTGTACCTAAAGATTCAAGTTGTGACACACCAATATCAAAGAACCTCCTGCTCACAATACTTGCTTCAAATGCAAGTTCAAGATCAACCAAAGTGTTCAAACGCCCTCACAGAAAGAATGATTCCATAATCACACAATGGTTCACAGTTTAAAGCTTCAAAATTAGATGCAACACTCACTCTCACAAGGAAGAACACAATGCATGCTTTCACCTATAGGTTTGCCCGTATTTTCCAATCAACATTTGTTTCAGCTCACTCAAGATCAAAAAGGTCTTTTCAAGGCTTGTAATGGGGTTGAGTGCAAATGTATGATCATTTAGGCTCAGTGACTTTCATCCTCATGAAATGTGGTGCTCACAACACTTTTTTTCCTCTTCTTTCATCTTTTTATTTAGTGCTCATAAGTCATCCTATTATTCACTTCTCATGGATTGTTTGGAAACCCCATTTCTTCTGTACTTTATTCCACAACTTTCTTTTTCATTCTTTTTTTTATATGGGGGTTTTCCATTTTTCGCAACACCATGGGTTTAGGGAGACTTTTCTTGCACTTCTTGATTTTCCCTCGTCTTTTCACCACACCCCCAACTTAGGATTTTGGCCTAAGTTGGCTACTCGACTAACCACAATTTAAGAGGATTATAGGTAGTGGATAAAGAAAGGTTCTGATTTAATCAGGTTTCTTCCAAAGAAAGGTAAGGCTTAAGGGGTGTTCAAAAGAGAATCACACGCTCACAGGGTAGGTCACAAAAGAGGTATATGTCTAAGTGGTTCACCCTCTTAGAAGTTGCCTAAGATCATATCAAGAGATAACATCACTTAGTTGACCGGACCAATGGGGAAAATTCTAGGATCTATCATGCATGGTTCAAAGTACGCTCATCACACTAGTCATTGACACTATAGTCAAACAAGACTCTACACCTTCTCTAGTGTGCAATGATCATCACAAGAGACTCAAATTAATAACAGGCTAGTCACAATGAGATGCAAAAAGTTCACATATTGTCTATGAAACTTCATTTGGCCTCATCGTAGCCGTACATTCATGTTCGTTTGATTGTAAACACTATTCAAGTCATCGATATTAATCAGAATCGAGACTTAAATTTTGCAAAAGAACAATTGCTTTCAACACACTAGAGGTGACAAATTTTTTTTGGACGGATCAAAATCAAAACTATTTTGCAATTGAAAATAAAAGGAGCCATAAGATCAAACTTCCACAGAAAGCAGTGTAAACACAATTTTAAAACAGAATATCCCAAATATATACACAACAACACGAGTCACAAATAGCACACAAAAGGTGAGCCTCACCCCACCACAAATAAAAGCAATTTGTCCTCAAATGCAATTAACGCAGGATCCGAAAGGTAAAATAAAGAAAGACAGAGAGAGAGGTAAAGAGGGGATCCTGTCTAAGAAGTCACTCCATCTGTCTGGGCATCAATGCCTGGAGTGTTGTCATTTTGCTTCAGGTTCTCCTTTTCTTTTCGCTCTACTTCAACTTCTGCAGCGATATTAGACTCGATCGTATTGTCCAACTCGTGAGCTGCCACAAAGGCGTGTATCGCATAGCTGAACCCTCGAGCCCAGGAAGGGACATTAGGGTCGATGGGCATCCTCCTCCTCGAACTGGCTATCTTGTTGTCGCTCCTTTCACTTCTTCTGAACTGTTGTGCTCTTATGTGTCTGGGTGGCATGTCTTTTCCTGCAACTTTTGGTCTGGCCATGTCTGCAAAGTTTTGAGATAATGTTAGAACATATTTGACAACCAAAACAAAGACTTTCAGCTGCAGAAGGACTAGGTAGTCCATTCGGCGTGCCGCCAAATATATTTGGCGAGACACAGACGATCCGCCGAAGGTCAGAGTGCAAAATGGTTAGGGGTGCAGACAAAGGGCGATTAAGGTGAATTCAGCGAGTCACCGAGTGCACTTGGCGATCCCATGCTTCTCGCCGAAAATTACAGCAACCATAACAAATATAACATGATAGTAAGGGTGAGATGGGGTACTTAGGCGAACCGCAGAGTGGTTCGGCGAGCTCGTCACAGATCGCCGAATCACCCATCGTTCCTACTTTTGACCCAACTTCTCAAAATCAGTCTCGCAACCCCCAAATATGAAATCAAAGCATTCATAAGCACAATTAAGGTATGACCCATAACACCCAAACACAACCCCTCAAATTTTACTCCAATTTAAGGCATGCAATTACGAGAATTCAACAGTCACAACTACCTGAGCAAAAAGATCAAATTAAATCATGTATGTAAGCAATCTAATCCTCTCAAGGAGGAGTAGAACACTTCAACTAGATCATGCTATTGCAAATGAGTATAGTTTATGATAAATTAAACTTGGGGCATAGAGAACTAACCTTTTGTATTGCTAAGGAGAGGATTGAAATGCTAAGCGGCAATGTAATCCAAGTCTGAGCACAATTCAAATACTAAAATGCTCTTAAAGTGCAAGAAATATAGAAACTAGAGTGCAGGTGTGAGTTTGGACAGATATGAAGTGAGGGAAAGTGAAAGAAGTTGAAACTTTTAAACCTTTGCCTTACAAAAACCATCCAATTTTCGCCCGCTCGGCGACATTAGTCAAGCTCGCCTACTCACTCGACAGAACACCGACTGTTTAGTTTCTTCGCCAAAATTTACGGAACCTCTGGTTTACGAGGGGTCCAAAGGGCGATTTCCATCGTGATAGCTGACATGGTCGGTGATTCGCCAATAATTTCCAAAGCTTGCTGAGTTTTATAGACTCCCATGTTGACAATGTCTTGAGTTAAACGGTGGATAAGGTTGGATTCACCGACCCCTTCGGTGACTCGTTGACTGGATTTATTGCTTGCCATCCTTCACTTTTTCGAACACTTCTCATACTTTAACCTGTACAAATAACGCACCATTATTTTACCACGAAATAAAGAAAAGTAATTAAAAGGGTTTTGAGTTGCCTCCCAAATAACGCCTTAGTTAACGTCGTGGCACGACGCAAGTCCACCTTCAAACCTCGCTCTTGGGGTTAGCCATAGTATAACTAGGAAAACCCCCTTGCTGTCTTTAGGTGAGACGAGATATGACCCATCGGGGTCTCCAACTGCTTGATTGAAATAGAGTGGGAGGTGACAGTCTGGCTAAGGGTAGAAACATCTTCTTTCATGCCTTTCAGCATTTTGTCTGACCCTTCAACTTTGTTGAGGATACGCGAGAGCATATCCTCAAACCTACCACTTTCCAAATCCTTGGGATTCTGACGCTCATGGGGAGGCACATATTTATCCTTCTCCCCATCTTTCCAGTTTTGATTTTGGTCCCTCCATTCACGATCCCGATCCTTCCAACCTTCGTCTCTAGCCCAACCTTGGTTACCACCCTACCTTGGGTAATTTGAGCAGTAGCCACTGCCCTGGTTGGCTAGAAAATTTACCTCTTCATTATACAAGGCTTCAAACTTCATCTCCTCAGGATTAGCACCCCCGATCCCCACAACGTTGACACCAGCCCCCATGACGTTTTTGGATAAAATATCAAGTTGCATCATGATTTTGGCCATGTTCTGATCTCTCTCATTGTCTTTTTCAATCTGCTCCTTGGATAGCTTGAAAGTGAGAGGGGAGACTTGGTCCTCTCGAGTGTACCATGCTCTGTTGATGGTTGTCATACCATCTAAAAGCTACTGCTACTGCATATGGTTGCTGCTTTAAGCCTCCCGACGAAAGTTGGTCAATGACACCTTTGTTCACCGAGTCTAAGCTCCGATAGAAGTATTGAAGTAGCACGTTATCAGGCAACCCATGGGTTGGGCATTGGAGCACCAATTTTTTGAACCGAAGCCAGGTTTCGTACAGAGGCTTTCCTTCTAGACGTTTAAAGCTCTGGATGCTATCCCGCAGTGACATCAACTTCAAGGGAGGGAAAAATAGCACTTGAAATGTGGTTACTAACTCCTCCCAAGAAGTTATGGATTCACGTGGTAGCTCGGGTAGCCACTTGCAAGCCTCTCCCATCAACGAGAAAGGGAATAGCCTCAACCGGACTGACTCCTGAGAGATGTTTTTAAATGAGAATGGTCCACACACATCTAAAAAGTTTCGAAGATGCTTGGGAGGATCCTCATGAGCCAGTCCGCTGAAAAGTCCCTTTAGTTGCAAGAGTTACAACATGGTACTCATTATGTGGAACACTTCATTTCCCTCGGCTGGGGGTAAACGGATGATTCCAACACCTCCCATGAGATAAGGGCCATTAATGTTGGGCTCTTGAACATCGTTGAGATTTCCAATGTCGTCTTGGTGGCCTACCTGGCTACCATTGCTACCATTAACACTCATGCTTTCTGAAATATTCACACGACAAACAAACAAAACTAAAAATTAGGTAAGTAGACTACACTATGAAGAACAAAAATTTTACTAATCTAAAACTTCTCAAATAACACCACTCCCCGGCAGTGGCGCCATTTTGATGTTTTGCGTAATCAACGACACAACTTCCCAGTACGAGTGTCTACGATCGTGCAATAGTATAGTAAGGGAGTGGTTTTGAGAATTAATAGAAAAATAAAATTTGTTCTATCTAGTCGTAGCTAAAGACATTAACAATTAAAAACATTGTAAATTAAAGGGGGACACAAGAGTGTCAATTAACAATGGGGGTTTTGTCACTAGTAAGTAAAAACATCAAAATTAACAAAGATTTCTAAATAATGAGAGGGGATTCTTGGGATGTGACCGAAATACGGGTTAATCTAAATTATTGGGTACATGCTTTCGATAGAAAATTTATAGAGTAATAGTGACTAGGTTAAGCTTTACGTGGGAATAAATTCACTCTCAAGCAACTTACCCCGTTTCAAATGGGTTCCTCTCGGACACCCACTTGCCGCATGAAGACCAACCTACGCCTTACCCCCACTCACTCTCTCGAGCTGAGTGTTAGGATATGGGACTAGGGTTCACTCTCTTGAGCTGAACCTCATGTCAACCCACTCCTTAGGTCATCAATCTAGTAGTCATGGTTTTACGACTTCTATCTCGAGCAAGCCGAAAACACATAAATAAACTTGTATTTGAAACTACAAATTTGTTAAATTCATCCACAACTACTAGATGAAATCACCATTAAACTACATCTAATATATCAGCAAGCAAGACCCAACAACAATCTTAACCCATATTTGCTAAATCACACCCCAAGAATTGGGGTTTTTAACCACACATTAAGATATATAAATTTATACCTAAATGAGCTTGCATTCAAATAGGTATGAAGATTTAAGTCTTGTTACAGGCCAAGAATTAAGAATCCAGGAGACCCAAGTCCAAATCCTTGGAGATGAAATCCTCTTCTTCTTCTTCAAGTTTTCAAAACCCTCTCAAACTCAGAGCAAAACCAAAAAGTACTAAAACTTATATCAATTTGTTCCACACTTAAAAATCTAATGCCAAAATCTAATCTCTCAATGAGTATTTATAGTTTTCAAAAATCTGTGTTGTAGCGTATCATTCGGCGACATTAGTCGGAATTACCGATCAACTCAGCGATTCTCCCTTTGGTGTAGTTCATCACCGTCTTGCACCATCTTTCAACATCGTCGTGCTCTGGGTCATTGGGTGACATGGTACTGCCTCACGGAACTGTTCGGCGATGTGCCGACTGCTTCCTTTTTCCGCCGACTTAATCCTTTCCTTCAGGGCTCAGCACACTGGAAAAAAAGGCGAAGTAAAACCCTTCGGCGACTCGCTAAGTAGACTCAACGATCCTCAGGCCTTCATTTCTTCGTTCTTTTCTGCCCCTTTCCGTTCCTTTTTGCGACGTAGTGTCCATGCTTTCCTTCAAACTTCAAATACCTAAAACTTAAAGGTTTTCATCAGACATTGAGATAAAAATAAGCATTTGAGGACACACTTTCTATTAAAATATATCCCTAAATGTGTCCAATTTGTGGACTCATCAGTTTTAAAACCTCTCTCTCGAGCAAGCCAAAAACACAAAGGTAGGTTGCATTTGCAACTACAACCTTTTAGATTAGCCACAATTACTGAATGAAATCACTTTAAAACAACATTTACACTATCAAATAACAATACCCAACAACTAAATCAACCCATAATCACATAATCACACCCCAAGAATTGGAGTTTTAGCTAGACATCATAAAAAGATAGAAACCGTTACCAAATTGTGTTTCCATCGACTGGGTAAGATTAATATTGTATTTACAAAGGTCTAAGATGAAGAATCTTCAACACCCACTTCTAATTTCTTAGAAATGGAAATCTTCAAATCTTCAAATCTAAGGAAATATTGTCTCTAACTCAATTATAAGCTCTCAAACTTGAAAACTGAACAATAATGAAAACTATTGAAAGCTAGATTAAAAATTTGATACAAAACTAAAAATTCAAATATGTATTTATAGTCGCCAAAAGATTATGCTGCGAAGCATTCGGTGCAATAACTCAGGATCGCTGATCGACTCAATCATCCACCCTTTAGTTAGTTCCATCACCTTTTTGCTTTAGCTTTCAGCAACTTCAAGCTCTGTAACTTTGGGCGATATAGCACTGCATCACGGAACCGTTCGGCGACTCGCCAACTGTTCTTTTCTATCGCTGACTTGATTTTCTCCTTCAGGGCTTAGCACACTGGAACATTAGGCAAGACCATGACCATTCGGCGATTCACCCAATGGTTTAGGCGATCCTCAGGCCTTCTTTTCTTCGTTCTTTCAGCTACCTTGTTCTTTTTTGCTCATTAGTGTCCATGCTTTGTTCCTCAAGCCAAATACCTGAAAAATCAAGGATTTACATCAGTTATTGGCACAAAATATGCATTTGAGGACACTCAATCTATTAAAATAAAGCCCTAAATGAGTCCAAATCGCGGACTCATCACGCCCTATATCCAAAAAAAGGAAATGAAATAGTTTTGGGAAGTTGCAGGTGCCAACCACTGAGGCCAACCACGGCCCGTGGGTAGGACCACAGACCGTAGTGTGGTCCTTGGATTGGCCATCCTGCAAGTCTAATGAGGCTAAGGACCACGGTCAGACCTACGGACCGTAGGTCAGACCAAGGTTCGTGGTTCGATGGCTAAAAGTTGACTCTCTCATGACCAACGATGGTCCACCAGGACGGGCCGTAGGTCAGACCATAGTCCGTCAAGTAGGGTCCGTTGGTGGTCAGCGGGCAGTTATTTTCAGGGTGGGTTGGGTCTTTTCCTAATTAATTAGTTCCTATACTACATCATTTTGTCTATGTTTTGGACCCCTATATAAGTCTTTTTACCCCCACATTTCCCAATAGAAATCATTCTCTCCAAGCACACCCAAAAAGAAGAACTCTCAAATAATTCTCTCTCTAGAACTTGAAGAAGAATGAGGATTCATCTAGGGTTTCAAGCTACGGTCTCAATTCCTCCATTAAAGGCTAGCATTTGGATTCAAGGTATGATAGTTTTCATCCATGGATTCCTTCCATCCATGAAGTTCCCAAATTCCTCTATTTCAAAAGATAGAATTCCCCAATTGAGTTAGGATTTTCTTCAATTATCATGGGTTGTTTTCATTATTGATTTAAATGATTAAATTAGGATCTTCTATGCATGAATTGATGAAATACTATGGTTTTATGATGTTTTCCCCTATGAACCCACGTAATCCCCATGTTTTCAAGTTATGAATCATATGATGTGGGATTTTTATTATGAAGGGAGAGTTTTATGAAATTAAGCATGTATTACAAGCTTTACATAAATTAATGATGAAATCCATATCTAACCCATGTTTTCTAAGTATTTGTGATTGAAAGTGGTTTTGAACCTCAAGAGGTTAAATATGGAATTATGCATTTTCTTATGAAATCTATGCAAATATTTTAAGGATACTTTGAGAGTAAAGTATTAGTGATGATGATCATGATGTCTTATAAGAGTAAGATGTGCAAGGTTTTCTCACATATTAAGGATTCTTAGGTTGAAAGACTTTCTCACCTAATAGAATCAAAGATAAGGAGCTATCCTAATGAAACTAGCTTGAATTGTTTATCCTAGGATACCTATCCATGAATCATGAGATAAGTCAAGACTTAATAAATATTCTGTGGTATTTATTCTTAGCACTGAGACGATATTGATATGAGATGAAAGCTCTCCTGTAGTGGAGTCCAGGTTTCTAGAAGCAATTTCTTGAGATGGAAGCTCTCCTATACTAGAGGTCGGCTCTCTAGTAACAATCTCTTGGATCTTGCGACCTGAAGAACCTATGATAGAAGGAATGTGAGGGAGAATGCGGAACAAGAAGCTCTTCCCTAAGCTTCTCAAGCTTCGGTCGATCCTTTGGCCGAACAAGTATCTAATGCAGAGTTTAGGGATGTTTTTCAAGTGTTGGCTCAAGTTGTGACCACCCAAGTCAATAGGAAGATTTTGGTTCCCGTAAGCCCGAATGTGAGTACGGCGGCTTCTAGAGTGAGGGACTTCACAAGGATGAATCCTCCAGAGTTTCATGGTTCTAAGGTTGAGGAAGATCCTCAACAGTTTATTGATGAGGTCTACAAGGTATTGATGATCATGGGAGTGACGCCGATGGAAAAGGTGGAATTGGCCGCTTATCAATTTAAGGTGTTTCTCAAGTGTGGTACAAGTAATGGAAAGAAGGGAGACCAGAACATGTGGGTCTTCTTGATTAGGAGAAGTTTAAGGCCGCTTTTCTTGATACGTTATTCCTCGTGAGATGAGGGAAGCCAAAGTACTTGGGTTCATTAATCTTCGACAAAGAAGTATGAGTGTGAGGGAATATACTCTAAAGTTCACTCAATTATCTAAATATGTTCCAATAATGGTTGCCGATTCAAGGGCTAGGATGAGTAAATTCATTTCGAAAGTGTTCAAAATAGTGGTCAAAGAGTGTTGTACCTCTATGCTCATTAATGACGTGGACATCTCTCGTCTCATGGTGCATGCACAACAAATCGAATAGGAGAAACTTAAGGAAAGGTCAAGGGAAACAAAGAGGGCTAAGACCGGTGATGGTAATTTCTCACATGCAAGGTCCAATGGATATGGTCGTCCTAGATTTCGACAAAAGGTTTTCCAGTGAAGGTTCCTCCAATGCACCTTATAAGTTCAATAAAGAAAGGGTGTCTAACCCTAAGCCTCAAGGAGTTAATGGTAGCGGATCTTCATTGTGTAGGTCTTGTACTTAGTGTGGAAGGAAGCACGAGGGTAAGTGCCTAGCCGGCACGGATGGTTGCTTTGGTTGTGGTAAAAGTGGTCACAAAATGAGGGATTGCTCGATGCTTATGGCTAAAGGAAAAGAGGGCAAGCAAGCTCCTCCTAGTGGTTTCGGTTCTAATGCTCCCAAGAAAAATTGATTCTATACACTCCAGCCTCGTGGTGACCAAGAGGGTTCTCCGGATAAGGTTATCGGTATGTTCAAAGTTTTCCAACTTGATATATATACTTTACTTGATCCCGGTGGTACTGTCTTTTGAAACGCCATATGTGGCTATGAGGTTTGATGTTCTTCCGAATGTGTTGTTAGAACTTTTTTCTGTCTCTACCCTTGTTGGTGATTCTGTTGTGGCTAAGAGGGTCTATAAAAAGTGTCTCATAGAGTTACTCATGTTAACTTGGTAGAGCTTGACATGTTAGATTTTGATGTTATCCTTGGTATGGATTGGCTGCACTCTTGTTATGCTTCTATTGATTGTAGAACTCGTGTGGTCAAGTTTCAATTTCCAAATAAGCCTATCCTAGAGTAGAAGGGGGGAAATTCTATGCCTAAGGGTTAGTTTGTCTCTTGTCTTAAAGATAGAAAGATGATTTCTAAGGGTTGCATTTACATCTAGTTAGGGTGAGGGATGTGGATACAGAAACCCCTACTCTTGAGTCGGTCACCGTTGTAAATGATTTTCTGGAAGTGTTCCCCGATGATATGCCCGATATTCCTCCCTAAAGGGAAATAGACTTGGGTATTGATCTTCTCCCGGATACGCAACCTATTTATACTCCTCCTTATAGAATGGCTCTGGCAGAACTTAAGGAGTTGAAAGAATAGTTGAAAGATTTGTTGGATAAGGGTTTCATCCGACCAAGTATCTCTCCATGTGGTGCTTCAGTTTTGTTTGTTAGAAAGAAGGATAGTTCTCTTCGTATGTGTATTGACTATCGTCAGTTGAACAAGGTAACCATTAAGAATAAGTATCCTCTTCCAAGGATAGATGATTTGTTTGACCAACTTCAAGGAGCAAGTTAATTCTCTAAGATTGATCTTCGATCGGGTTATCACCAATTGAGGGTGAAAGAAGATGACATTCGGAAGACGGCTTTTCGAACTTGTTATGGTCATTATGAGTTTTTGGTAATGTCGTTTGAGTTGACTAATGCTCCAGCGACATTTATGTATTTGATGAATAGGGTGTTTAGACAATACCTTGAGATGTTCGTAATTGTGTTCATTGATGATATTTTGATCTATTCGAGAAGTGAGAATGAACATATTGATCATTTAAGGATTGTGTTGCAAATTCTTAAGGACCAACAACTCATTGCAAATTTTAGCAAATGTGAATTTTGGTTAAGGTCTGTAGCTTTCCTTGGTCATATTGTTTCAAGTAAGGGTATTGAGGTAGATCCAAAGAAGATGGATGCGGTTAAGAGTTGGCCTAGACCTCTAACCCCTTCGGATATTAGAAGCTTCTTAGGTTTGGCCGGTTACTATAGAAAGTTTGTTGAGGGATTCTCTTCCATTGCCTCTCCATTGACGACTTAGACTCAAAAGAAGGCTAAGTTCATATGGTCCAAAGCTTGTGAGAAAAGATTCCAAGAGTTGAAAGATAGACTTACTTCCGCTCTGGAATTGACTTTACCGGAAGGTACAAATTGTTTTGTGGTGTATTGTGATGCCTCTAGAATTGGATTGGGATGTGTACTTATGAAAAATGGTAAATTTATTGCCTATGCCTCAAGGCAAGTTAAGATCCATGAGAAGAATTATCCTACCCATGACCTTGAATTAGCGACAATTGTTTTTGCCCTAAAACTTTGGCGGCATTATTTGTATGAAGTTCATGTTGATGTTTTCACCGACCATAAGAGTTTGCAATCTGTGTTCAATCAAAAGGATTTGAATCTTCTCCAAAGAAGGTGGCTTGAATTATTGAAGGATTATGACATGAGTGTTCTCTATCACCCCGGTAAAGCTAATGTGGTAACGGATGCTCTTAGTCGATTATCTATGCGTAATGTTGCTCATATTGAAGAGGAAAAGAAAAAGTTGGTTCGAGATGCTCATAGATTGGCCCGATTAGGTGTTGAATTAGTGGACTCCACCAAAGGTGGTGTTATGGTTCACAATGGGTCTGAATCGTATTTTGTGGCAGATGTGAAAGCCAAGTAAGGTCTTGATACATTTTTGGTTGACTTGAAGGAAACGATACTTAGGAAATCCGTTGAGGCTTTCTCCTAAGGGGGAGATAGGGTACTTAGATATCAAGGTTGTGTGTTCCAAATATTGATGACTTGAGGGAGCAGATCTTATCAGAAGCACATAGTTCTCGATATTTTATTCACCCGAGAGCCACCAAGATGTATTGTGATTTGTGGGAAGTCTATTGGTGGAATGGGATGAAGAATGATATTGCAGAATTTGTGGCTAAGTGTCCTAATTGCCAACGAGTGAACTTCAGAGACTGGGAGGTTTGTCCCAAGACATTGGTATTCCTACTTGGAAGTGGGAAGACTTGAATATTGACTTCAGGGTTGCCACACACTCGGCGACAATATGACTCAATTTGGGTTACAGTAGATCGAATGACGAAATCGGCTCATTTTATTCCCGTCAAAGTTTCCTATTCGGCGGAGGATAATGCTAAGTTGTATTTGAGAGAAATGGTAAGGTTACATGGAGTGCCCTTGTCCATTATTTCCGATCGTGGTACCCAATTTACTTCTAGTTTTGGAAGTCTTTCCAAAAGGGTCTTGGCACTAAGGTTAAGTTTAGTACGACTTTTCATCCCCAAACTGATAGGAAAGCGGAGCTTACTATCCAAACTTTAGAAGATATGTTGAGAGCTTTTGTGTGATTGATTTTAAGGGTAATTAGGATGACCATTTGCCATTGATTGAGTTTGCTTAGAATAATAGCTATCACTAGAGTATTGGTATGGCTTCATTTGATGCTCTTTATGGTAGGAGGTGTAGATCTCCTATAGGTTAGTTTGAGGTGGGTGAAGTTGCCCTAATAGGTCCCAAGTTAGTTTATGAGGCCGTTGAGAAAGATCGACTTATTAGAGAAAGGTTGAAAACGACTCGAAGTCGACAAAAGTCATATGCAGATGTTAGAAGAAGGGATCTTGAATTTGAGGTTCATGATTAGGTTTACTTGAAAATTTCACCTATGAGGGTGTAATGATGTTTGGTAAGAAATGGAATCTTAGTCCTCGGTATGTAGGCCCATATCAAACTTCGAGATGTGTTGGTAAGGTTGTTTATGAGTTGGATTTGCCAAATGAGTTGGTAATGGTGCACCTAATTTTCTAGGTCTCTATGCTTAAGAAGTTTGTTGGAGATCCGACATCCATAATTCCCTTCGAAGGGTTGGGAGTTGATGAAAGTCTTTCTTATGAGGAAGTTCCGGTTGAGATTTTAGACCGGCAAGTTAAGAAGTTGAGAAACAAGGAAGTTTCTTCCGTAAAGGTATTGTGGAGGAATCATTAGAGGGTGATACTTGGGAGGCCGAGGCCAATATGATGTCCTGATATCCTCATCTCTTTCCTTCTAATCCTACTCTAGCTTGAGGTAATGAGTTCCTCTTGGTTTGTTCTATGCTTTGAGAGTCATGTGTGTTTTATGTGTTTCCATGATTTCTTTATGTTATGAATGTTCATTAAAACTTGTGTTTTGCAAGAAAATGAGTTCAGGGTGAGTTGGGTCTTTTCCTAATTAATTAGTTCATATACTACGTCGTTTTGTCTATATTTAGGACCCCTATATAAGTCTTTTTTTCCCCAAATTTACCAATAGAAATCATTTTCTCCAAACTCACCCAAAAAGAAGAACTATCAAATAATTCTCTCTCTAGAACTTGAAGAAGAAGAAAGATTCACCCAGGGTTTCAATCTAAGGTCTCAATTCCTCCATTAAAGGCTAGTATTTGGATTCAAGGTATGATAGTTTTCATCCATGGATTCCTTCCATCCATGGAGTTCCCAAATTCCTTTATTTCAAAAGGTAGAATTTCCCAATTGAGTTAGGGTTTTCTTCAATTATCACGGGTTCTTTTCATTATTGATTTAAATGATTGAATTATGATCTTCTATGCATGAATTGATGAAATACTATGGTTTTATGATGTTTTCCCCTATGAACCCATGTAATCCCCATGTTTTCAAGTTATGAATCATATGATGTGGGAGTTTTTTTGAAATTAATCATGTATTGCTTTACATGAATTTATGATGAAATTCATATCTAACCCATATTTTCTAAGTATTTGTGATTGAAAGTGGGTTTTGAACCTCAAGCAATAAAAGATGAAATTATGCATTTTCTTATGAAATCCATGCAAATGTTTTAAGGATGCTTTGAGAGTAAAGTATCAATGATGATGATCATAATGTGTTATTGAAATGATTTTCTCATGTACACATAAGAGTAAGATGCGAAAGGTTTTCTCACATATTAAGGATTCTTAGGTCGAACCTAATAGAATCAAAGTTAAGGAGCTATCCTAATGAAACTAGCTTGGATTGGTTTTCCTAGGCTACCTTTCCATGAATCATGAGATAAGTCAAGACTTAATAAATATCCCATGGAATTTATGCTTAGCACCGAGAGGATATTGATATGAGATGGAAGCTCTCTCGTAGTAGAGCCCGAATTTCTAGAAGCAATCTCTTGAGATGGAAGCTCTCTCATAGTAGAGGTTGGGTTTCTAGTAACAATCTCCTTAGCCCTTAAACTATGTGCCCCCCCATAGGATGATTAGCTAGTGGATCCACCTAAGCTAAAATTTAATGGTCCTTACCTTGGCAAGTAGGACAACCTTTTTCGGTGTGGGAGACACTGGGGGATTATGTTATAGCTCTCATGGTCTCAATGTCGGTTAAGGCTAATTCCTCACAACAAGATTATTTGAATTAAGGTTACTTCAAGAAGTATCTCATATGTGTTCAAAGGTTTAAAGATGATTTAGCTTGCATTGGCCTTGTTTTATGAAGTATGATTTCTAACTCTCTTATATGATGTTTTTAACTTGGTCAATTGCATGTCATGAAATGAAATGTCCCTTTTAGTACGTTTTAAATGTTTTATGCATGGTTATCATACTTGGTACATTGTTTTGTACTAACGCATACTCTTGCCTACATTTTTCCCAAATGTCGGGTCAGTCAGGGTCATCAGTTTCGTGGCTCGTGTTGATTTCGAGATTTCCAAACTTTTGTGAGTCCTTATGCTTCGAGGACAGATTTCACTGTTTTAGTTTCTTTCTTGTATTTCACTTCTGGACATGATGTATGGGCTAGGCCCAATTTCAATCTGTTGTATTAGATGGTTATGATGAGACAAGAGTTTAGACTTCTACTTTATTTATAAAATGTTTGGACTTGAAATATTGTTTTACTCTTTATGTTCTATTTCTTATGTTATGAGAACTAAGTGGCTTGTATGGAGTCCTTCGGGGTTCTATACGCCATGTTACATCTAGGGTGTACCCCTGGGTCATGACACCCGTTATGGTCATTATGAGTTTCTAGTTATGTCTTTTGGCTTTACTAATGCTCCTGCAACGTTCATGGATCTTATGAACAGAGTGTTTAAGCTTTATCTTGATATGTTCGTTATCGTATTCATTGATGACATTGTAATCTATTCAAGGAATGGGGAGGATCATGCTAGTCACCTCCGAGTAGTTCTCCAAACTCTCAAGGATAGAGATTTGTACGCTAAATTTTCTAAGTATGAATTTTTTCTTAAGTCAATGGCGTTCTTAGGCCACATTGTTTCTGGTGATGGGATCCGAGTTAACACTCAGAAGATTGAGGCATTGCAGAACTGGACCAGACCCACATCTCCGACTGATATTAGGGGTTTCTTGAGATTGGCTGGTTACTATAGGAGGTTTTTCAAGGGGTTTTCATCTATCTCATCCCCGTTGACTAAGTTGACTTAGAAAATGGCTAAGTTTCAATGGTCTGAAGCTTGTGAGAAAAGCTTTTAGGAATTGCAAACTAGGTTAACTACTGCCCCAGTGTTGACCTTACCGGAGGGTACGCAAGGTGTTGTTGTGTATTATGATGCATCCAGATTTGGACTGGGTTGTGTATTGATGCAAAATGGAAAATTTATAGCTGATGCCTCCAGATATCTTAAGATTCACGAGAGGAATTACCCAACCCATGATCTAGAGTTGACTGTAGTAGTATTTGCTTTGAAAATATGGCGTCACTATCTTTATGGTGTTCATGTAGATGTGTTCACCGAACACAAGAGTCTTCAGTATGTATTCAATCAGAAAGAGCTTAATCTCAGAAAAAGAAAGTGGTTGGAGTTACCCAAGGATTATGACATGAGTATTCTATATCACCCAGGTAAGGCTAATGTTATTGTTAGTGCTTTGAGCAGGTTGTCTATGGGTAGTACTGCCCATGTTGAGAAGGGCAAGAAAGAATTGGCCAAAGATGTACACAGACTTGCACGATTGGGAGCCCAGTTGATGGATTCCAATGAAGGTGGAGTGGTGGTGATGAATGGGGCTGAATCATCATAAGTAGTTGAACCAAAAGAGAAACAAGACCAAGACCCCGTGGTGCTTGAATTGAAGGCAAGTGTCCATAAGTAGAAAGTGATGGCTTTTGAACAATGGGGAGATGGTGTATTGAGGTATCAAGGTAGATTGTGTGTACCAAAGATGGATGAACTCCAAAGATGTATCGTGACTTGAGAGAAGTCTATTGGTGGAGTAGTATGAAGATGTGTATTGCAGAGTTCGTTGCTAAGTTCCTGAATTGCGTGCCAACAAATCAAGGTAGAGCACCAAAGACCTGGTGGTGTGGCTCAAAATATAGAGATTACGGAATGGAAGTGGGAAATGATCAATATGGATTTCAATACTGGTTTGCCACGGTCTCGCAGGCAACATGATTCGATTTGGGTGATTGTAGATCGGATTACTAAATCAGCCCACTTTTTACCAGTAAAGACCACCTACGTAGTGGAGGATTATGCCAGATTATATATTCAAGAAATAGTCCAACTTCATGGTGTTCCTATGTCTATCACTTCAGATAGATGTGCACAGTTTACCACACAGTTTTGGAATCTTTCCAGAAAGGATTGGGTTCAAAGGTGAACCATAGTACTACTTTTCATCCTCGGATGGATGGGCAAGCAGAGCGCACGATTGATGTTTTGAGTAATTAATGACACAATTTCCAGTACGAGTGTCTACGATCGTGCAATAGTATAGTAACCCAACCAAGGGTTGGGTTCGTGTCCCAAGGGAGTGGTTTTGAGAATTAGTAGAAAAATAAAATTTGTTCTAACTAGTCGTAGCTAAAGATATTCATGATTATAAGCATTGCAAATCAAAAGGGGACACAAAAGTGTCAATTAACAATAGGGGTTTTGTCACTAGTAAGTAAAAACAGCAAAAGAAACAAAGATTTCTAAATAATGAGAGGAGATTCTTGGGATGGGACCGGAATACGGGTTAATCAAAATTATTGGGTACATGTTTTCGATAGAAAATTTATAGAGTAATAGTGACTAGGCTAAGCTTTACGTGGGAATAAATTCTCTCTCGAGCAACTTACCCCGTTTCAAATGGGTTCCTCTAAGACACCCACTTGCCGCATGAAGACCAACCTACGCCTTACCCTACTCACTCTCTCGAGCTGAGTGTTAGGATATTGGACTAGGGTTCACTCTCTCGAGCTGAACCTCATGCCGACCCACTCTTTAGGCCATCAATCTAGTAGTCTTGGTTTCGCGACCTCTCTGTCGAACAAGCCGAAAATACATAAATAAACTTGTAATTGCAACTACAAATCTGTTAAATTCATCGACAACTACTAGATGAAATCACCATTAAACTACATCTAATCTATCAGCAAGCAAGACCCAACAACAATCTTAACCCATATTCGCTAAATCACACCCCAAGAATTGGGGGTTTTAGCCACACATCAAGATATATAAATTTATACCTAAATGAGCTTGCATTCAAATGGGTATGAAGATTTAAGTCTTGTTACAGGCCAAAAATGAAGAATACAAGAGACCCAAGTCGAAATCCTTGGAGATGAAACCCTCTTCTTCTTCAAGTTTTCAAAACCCTCTCACACTAAGAGTAGAAATTAAAAAGTACTAAAAATTATATTAATTTGTTCCACACTTAAAATCTGATACTAAAATCTAATCTCTCAACGAGTATTTAAAGTTTTCAAAAATCTGTGCTGCAGCGGATCATTCGGCAACATTAGTTGGAATCGCCGATCAACTCGGCGATTCGCCATTTGGTGTAGTTCATCGCCATCTTGCACCATCCTTCAACATCGTCATGCTCTGGGTCATTGGGCGATATGGTACTGCCTCGCGAAACAGTTCGGTGATGCGCCGACTGCTTCCTTTTTTCACCGACTTGATCCTTTCCTTCAGGGCTCAGCACATTGGAACAAAAGGCGAATTAAAACCCTTCGGCGACTCGCCAAGTGGACTCGGCGATCCTCAGGCCTTCATTTCTTCGTTCTTTTCCGCCCTTTTCGTTCCTTTTTGCGACGTAATGTCCATGCTTTCCTTCAAACTTCAAATACCTGAAACTTAAGTGTTTTCATTAGATATTGAGATAAAATAAGCATTTGAGGACACAATTTCTATTAAAATATAGCCCTAAATGAGTCCAATTTGTGGACTCATCAACACCCCAACTTAAACTTTTGTTTGTCCTCAAGCAAACTCAAGTTCAGTCGTTCAAAAAGATTGTATTAAACAGTGCTACACAAGATTTAATCATTAATGCACACAACAAGACTCAATTTACTTATGCAAAGATCAAATGTGTACCCAAAGATTCAAGTTGTGACACACCAATATCAAAGAATCTCATGCTCACAATACTTGCTTTAAATGCAAGTTCAAGCTCAACCAAAGTGTTCAAATGTCCTCACACAAGGAATGATTCGATATTCACACACAATGGTTTGCAATTTAAAGTTTCGGAATCAAATGTAACGCTCACTCTCTAAAACAAGAACACAATGCATGCTTTCACCCATAAGTTTGCCCGCATTTTCCAATCAACATTTGTTTGAGCTCACTCAAGATCAAAAGGGTCTTTTCAAGGCTTGTAATGGGGTTGAGTGCAAAGGTATGGTTATTTAGGCTCAGTGACTTTCATCCTCATGAAATGTGGTGCTCACAACACTTCCTTTCCTCTTCATTCATCTTTTTCTTTAATGCTCATAAGTCATCCTATTATTCACTTCCCATGGATTGTTTGGAAACCCCATTTCTTTTGTACTTTTATTCCACAACTTTCTTTTTCATTCTTTATATATATATATATGGAGGGGTTCCATTTTTATTTTATTTTATAACCATGGGTAAGAGGAGACTTTCTTTGCATTTCTTGACTTCCCATTTTCTTTTCACCACACCCCCAACTTAGGATTTTGGCCTAAGTTGGCTATTCAACTCACCACAATTCAAGAGGATTAAATGTATTGGATAAAGAAAGGTTCTGGTTTCATCAAGTTTCTTCCAAAGAAAGGTAAGGCTCAAGGGGTGTTCAAAAGAGAATCACACCCTCACAGGGTAGGTCACAAAAGAGGTATATGTCAAATTGGCTCACACTCTTAGAAGTTGCCTAAGATCATATCAAGCGATAGCATCACTTAGTTGATCGGACCAACGGGACAAATTCTAGGATCTATCATGCATGGTTCAAAGTAAGCTCATCACACAAGACATCGACACTAAAGTCAAGCAAGACTCCACACTTTCTCTAGTGTGCAACGGTCATCACAAGAGACTCAATTTGATAAATGGCTAATCACAAGAGATGCAAAGAGATCACATATTGTCTATGCAACTTCATTTGGCCTTATCGTAGCCGTACATTCATGTTCGTTCGATTGTAATCACTATTCAAGTCATCGGTATTGATCAGGACCGAGACTTAAATTTTGCAAAAGAACAGCCACATTCACAAGAGGTGGCAAACATTTTTTTGGATGGATCAAAATCAAAATCATTTTGCAATTGAAAACAAAAGGAGCCATAAGCTCAAACATCCACAGAAAATAGTGTAAACACAATTTTAAAACAGAACAACCCAAATATATACACAACAACACGAGTCTCAAATAGCACACAAAAGGTGAGCCTCACCCCACAACAAATAAAAGCAATTTATCCTCAAATGCATTTAAAATAAAGTATCCAAAAGGTAAAATAAAGAAGGACAGAGATGGAGGTAAAAAGGGGATCCTGTCTAAGTAGTTGCTCCATCTGTCTGGGCATCAGTGCATGGAATGACTTCCAGAAGGACCAGCTCCGTTGAATCTAGCAACAAATGCTAGAGAGGCCTGCACAGCAGCATCTATCATAATTGCTTCCGTCTCGATCAGGTCTTCATCTGCATCTCTTTCAGTCTCCTCATGTATCTCTTCATCAGTTTCTACTTCTGACTCAGGATCGGTTGCCTGCTCCACTCTATTCTCGTGTCCAGTGGTGGTCTGAGGCATCTCAGACACGTCTGGAATTTCCACTATTCCAAAGATCATAGATATATCAGTGGACTTTAGGTAGTCCACATCTTTTTTCAGCTCTGCAATGGCGGCCTTTAAGGCTGTTACCTCCTATGTGTCTCCCTGGTCGCGCTCACACACTACTATCCTGGCCGCTAGAGCATCAATAAAAGTGCTCAATGGTTTCACATCATTATCGAGAGTAGCCTGAATCATGCCTAGAATGGAGCTTTCTATGTTGGCAGCCCGACAATTAGCAGATTGGGCGAGCTGTCCCATCCGGATCAAGGATGCCTGAGTGATCGGCTCACAGGAGGCAATAGCAGCAATAGGTCTGGGTGGTAACGCAGCAGTCGAGGGACATGGAGGGTCAGCAGGAGTAGTAATGGTATCAGATATACCTGCAGGCCCATGGGCCGGAGTAGGCAAAGATGCCTCCGCAGGTATAGATCCAATGGCCACTGCTTCCTTCTATTTCTTTCCCACTTGGTCCTTAAGATATTTGGCTTCGATCTTTTAGATATTGGTGGAGGCGGTGGCAGCCAATTCCACATCCTTCTTTGCAACTTTAGGCACCCGAGCACTTTTGCATAATTCAGTGATTAATACTGGGAAATGAAGAGATGTATGTCTCTGCTTTACATGCATATGTATCTTAGAAGCAATGATCATCCCTAGATTTATCCCTGGTTTTCTCTATGATGCATCCAAAACAATCTTCCTTAGCAAGGCGAAGGATTGATTCATTCTGTGATGGCATAATTGTGTTGCTGATGAACCCGAACTAGTATCATGAAGCTATGTTCAGATATTTCTTCTCAATTGGAACTCATTCTGCTAGCCATTTCGGAGCATTATCATCTGAGATTAGCGGGGCTAACCACTTTTTCATTGTATCCATCTTCTTTGTTTTGATCAAGTGCTGGCAGTGATCATTAATTTATGACATACCCAAGGCTATGTTGATAGCCTCACTGTCACAAGCTACCTTTCTTCCTCTAACAACCACATAGTCAACTGCTTTGAACGATGAGACTAGCCTCTTCCGTTGAGGTACCAATGCACTGTATGCATTGTAAAATTCTCGGACCCAACTTTGTATGTAAGAGCTACGACGTTTTGTGAAGATTTGGAATTTGTGATATTTCAGTCACCCTATTATCTCGGGATACCTATCTATCACCCCATCTATGGATAATCGTTTTTCCTCAATGATCATTCTCAGCCTCTCAGACTTTAATCTATTTGTTGATTTAGGTGGGGGGCCTTATACTGGAGGTGCTAGGACTATTGTCTACTCTGGAGCTGGAGGAGTCGGAGTGGTGGATCAAGGATTTTTGATTCGAGATGGGTCGTTCAGTTGTTTAGATCGTAACTCATTTCTCTGTGCCTCCATCAGTTTATCTTCATCAGAACCTATAATCTCACTGTCATATGTTGTTGGATCATTGGTGTAAAAACCTGTACTGTCAAAACTTGCATCTGATAGCTCAACGGTTTTATCCTTTCCCTTGCCTTTCCTACCAGTTGTGGAAATTATAGTGGCCTTATCCCTAGATGTAGTTGCATCCTCATTGATTATGATTCCTTTTTCTTTGCTTCGGGGTGGTGTGTTACTACTTGTTTTGTTAGGTTTAGTCATACCTGCAAAAGATCGAGAGAAATTAAGAAAACAAAATCAAACTCTAGCACAACAAATTTTCTTGCAGATAAACTTGCCGATCCAGTCGGCGAGTCGCTGAACCGCTTTGGCGAGCTAAGTTTGGCTCGCCGATAAGGTAGGCTAAACAAGTAAATCAAATTGCCAATGGGAGACTCCTTTCGGAGAATCTCCGACTACATTCAGCAAGCAAGGGTTTGTCTGCCGAAAGTTGCAGTGCATAAGGGTCTCAGGGGTAGCATACAGAGGGTGATCAAGAGTACTTCCAGGGAGTCGCTGAGTGCGTTCGGTGACCCATGGCGATGCACCGACTACTTCCTTTTTCTGCCTACTTGATCCTTTCCTTCAGGGCTCAGCACACTGGAACAAAAGGTGAAGTAAAACCCTTTGGCGACTCGCCAAGTGGACTCAGCTATCCTCAAGCCTTTATTTCTTCATTCTTTTCCACCCTTCTCATTCCTTTTTGCGACGTAGTATCCATGCTTTCCTTCAAACTTCAAATACCTGAAACTTAAGTGTTTTCATCATATATTGAGATAAAATAAGCATTTGAGGACACAATTTCTATTAAAATATATCCCTAAATGAGTCCAATTTGTGGACTCATCAACGATTCAGACATTAGAGGATTGCTGAGAGCGTGTGTGATCGATTTCAAGGGCAATTGGGATGATCATTTATCTCTCGTAGAGTTTGCTTATAATAATAGCTATCACTCTAGCATCCAAATGGCTCCCTATGAGGCTCTTTATGGGCGAAGATATAGATCTCCTATTGGATGGTTTGAGGTTGGTGAAGCTGGGATGATAGGACCAGACTTAGTTCATCAAGTATGGAGAAAGTGAAGATCATTCAAGAGAGGTTGAAAACAACACAGAGTCATCAGAAATCCTATACAAATGTAAGGAGAAAAGACTTGGAATTTGAGGTGGATGATTGGGTTTATTAGAAGGTTTCACCCATGAAGGGTGTTATGAAGTTTGGCAAGAAGGGGAAGTTTAGTCCCCGGTATATTGGTCCTTATAGGATATCCAAGAGAATTGACAATATAGCTTATGAGTTGGAGCTATCGCTAAAGTTAGCAGCAGTTCATCTAGTGTTTTACATTTCAATGTTGAAGAAGTGTATGGGCGATCCTTCACTTATCATACCTACAGAGAATATTGGTATTTAGGACAACTTATTTTATGAGGAGATACCCGTTGAGATACTTGATCGTCAGGTTCACAAGCTGAGAACCAAAGAGGTAGCATCATTCAAGGTTTTATGGAGGAATCAGTTTGTTGAGGAAGCTACTTGGGAGGCTGAGGAGGATATAAAGAAGATATACCCACATCTCTTTACCTCCGGAGAAATTCCAGACCAAGGTAATGATTTTTGTAAAACTCTTTTTTAAATTGATATGCTATGTTGTGTTAAATTGTATGTTGGGTGTTTGAGCTAGGTGCTAGATGTTGCCACCCTTAGTCCTAATTAAAGTGATCTCATTCGAGGATGAATGTTCCCAAGGGGGAGATATTGTAATACCTCAGATTTAGAAAGAGCTAAACTAGAAATAGCTAAATTGAGAATTGGGCAAGTTAGTCTTAAATTGTGAGTTTTGGGTCAAATTCAAATAACCGTAACTTTCAGCACAGGATGAGTTAGGTGGCCCATGTGATATCAAATGAAAGATATTTGAGTTCTCTTTCCAGCGCCACCAAGTTTTCTAAATTCTGAGTTCGGATGAGGGATATATGCCCATTTGAATTTAGCCTGTCCAGTTAAGGAAATTCATCTAAATTAAGGAGGGTTATTTTGGTCTTTTCCTTACCTCACTAGCCTAACTCATTTTTAGTAATATTTTAGGGGTCTAAAATGACTTAGATCAGTTTTCACAATTCCTAAACACGCTTAGGATTTTAGAGAGAAGTTCAAAAGGAGAAAAAGAAGAAGTTCAAGCGTTCATTCAAGATTTGTGCGATCGTTGAGGGGTTTCGCTAAGGATTCAATCCTAATGAGGTATGTGAGTTCTCATAGAGTTGGGTTCGTTCACCCACACGCCAATCATGTGATTTTTATCCGTAATTTCGTTCATGAGATCTAGTGTATTGAGTTCTTGATGAGTTTCTTGAAGTTTTGTTCTTCGTTCTTTAACATGAGGTTTTGTGGAGTTCTTGAGATGAGGATCTTGTGTTTTAGTATTGTTCTTGAGGAATTTTTGAGTGGATTTCGTTTTAGTTATGTTGGGTTTAAGAATCCAAAAGAGTTTGAGGGAGATCGTTCGATTTTAGGGGAGTTAGACATGAAATTGGAGCAAGAAAATTCGTCAAAACCTGGGCATAGGGGTAAGAAGCCGGTCCACTCAGTGCGCCCCAAACCACCGTTAGTAGTTTGGGGAATGGCACACCGTGCCACTCAGTGAGCCCCAAACCCCCTTCAGTAGTTTAGAGGCTGGTGCCACTCAGTGCCCTAGGGTCGTCAAGTCCCCTACCCTTCGGACCTTCTTTCCGTGTAAGTTCCCTCGAATCGTACCTATGTTTTCTACTTGATTTCCACACTTAAAATCATCATTAATCCTTGAGAGATCATGCATATCCAAGTCATAACTCTTGAATTCATAATTCATAATTCAAATTCAAGATAGAGTTAAGAGTAAAGTTTGAAGAAGTTCTTTGAGTCACTTTGAGAAGTCTTTTACAATCTTTTAAAACTTGTTTTTAGACTTGAGCACTTGAGTATGAGGATGGGGAGAGTTGAGTTCATGTCTTCAAAATGAATATAAGCGAACTAAGTATTCCCACGTTTAAATACTTTTACATTTAAAATGAGAGAAAACCTTGATTTCCAAATGAGTTCATGAGGAGTTTTTGAGCATTATCTCTTTTAAGAGAACCGTTTAAGTGATAATCTCAACTCATGAGGATGAGAAAATGTTTTTAAACATATGAGCATGGGTTATATTAGTGGGAGTAGTATTGAGCATCGATATGGGGACGAGTTCAGACAACTTAAAGTCCTCATAAACCATGTATGCCAACTGAGTAAAGGGTCATACTTTTTAGATGATTCCTTATTGATTTTTAAGCATAGCTTAGTGGATCCGCTTAGTTGAGGATGTCTTATACTCCGACAAGGTATAAGACAGTTGTGGTAGCGTGGGCGAGACGTTGTATCATCACATAGCTCATAGTGATGATTGTCGGTTAGAGAATCTCCCAAATAAGAGTAAAGGGTTATTATTGTATTTTCAAATACATTGAGTTATTATCTAGTGTTTTAAAAGCTTTATATAAGCTGCATATTTATTGTTGCTTTCTTATTGAGTTGAGTAATCTTGAGTTGAGATGAGTATGGTTTCCCCTTTTATCAGTTCAAGCTTGCAAGTAATGTTAAGTGTTCCCTTTACATACTCGTACATTCAATGTACTGACGTCATTTGGCATGCATCATTTCATGATGCAGATATATGTATTCAGGATTATCAACTAGCGCTCCGTTGATCCAGTCGAGTTTCAGATTTTCTTGGTGAGCCTCCTTGCTTCCGAAGGATTCCCATTTCCTTTTCAGTTTTGTTTTATTAGGATGTTGTGGGTCTTGTCCCGATGTCCATCAAAGTTATTGAGGCTTCATAGACAATATAATTTTGAGAAGTTTGTTTCATTTTCAATTGTTAATGTTCTAGACTTTAGTTGCCTTTTTGGTCCAGTTGAATGTTTTCTTTAAAATATTCTGAGTTTTCTATTTTGAGACTATTTGAGAAAACCTTTACTTTTGAGTTCATCCAATGTTGAATAAGTCTTCCGCTGAGTATTAAGCCAAGCCAAGGGTTCGCTTGGATATCAGCAATGGTTCTCGAGTGCCAGTCGCGTCCAGAGTGTAGGCTCGGGGCGTGACAATCATGCTCATATTTGTATACAACAAATAAGAGGAAAAACGGTAATCTTTTACGTAAATATTTATAACCACTTGGTTGTTGTAATATAAAGATAATAAAATCTTCTCATAATTTATAGTCTCAATATAATAATTTTTCCGTCAATCCTCTAAAACTTAAAAAGTTTCTCTTAGGACTTACTACAACCCCAATATTAGTGACAATTTCATTCCTCCAGTTAGTAATAAATTAGCCCTTACAGAACTCTCAATTAAATTTGTATACTACCACAATTTCACAACACCATTATTATGGTGACCATCTCCTCAAGGAGAAAATTATCATCATTGCAGGCAAGACTTATTTCTTGACAACCAATTGCAAATTTGTGTTGTCACAAAATAATATTTATTTTAGTCATGATCACAATCTTTGTAGGAAATAACTATTTCTTTCTTCTGCCTTCGGTAGTTCATAATAAAATGTACCACAATATTTGTGATGCACTCAAAGTATATGACCAAATGACCATTTATGTCAATTTTTTTTGTTTATTCTCTCAAACCCCCCGTAGAGGTGAGATGTGAACATGTCCTTATCCATACTTTTATCACATTTTGGCACATTCACCTTTAAGAAGGGCCAAACATTCACAATGCTTATTAGAAGTCATGGTCTTGTATAGAAATGGACTAATCATTAATATGTGCTTCATAAATTTGCATTATAAGCACATTGTCATGCCTTTGAAATTCATCATATTTTCGTGACACACCTCAACATCACTTTGAAAGGTCAAGTGTACCACTACTTTATCGTTCTTTCTTTTAATGGAGGATTTTTATAAATTTACCAAATTATTAGGTCGCACAACAGCCACGGGTCCAATGACCTTTCATACCATTATGATGATAAGAATTACCTTCACATTTTGAAGGACTATTTGGAGAGCCCATAGTGTTCTTCCTTTTATAATTACCATAATGATTACTATTATAATTATGTCCCTCAATGACCTTATTCATACATTCAATCACTTGTCATCTTTCAGCCTTATTATTCACTGCTACCACATTCATATGACATAATGAAGCAATTGAGCGGATTTCAAACTTATCATGATAATGTACTACTACCACATTCGCTTCAGGGAGCAGAGCAAATTCAATAGGGTAATATTCATGACTTCTCATCAAGAGCATATTAATTTTCCCAATCATCTCATCAATATAGAGCATTGAGACTTGAAACCCAACGTCTTACCCGTAAGAAAAAGTTTTAGGCCATAATTCGTTGAGACTTTAATCCAATATCTTATCATCATGGCGCATCGGGATTCAAATCGTTGTCTTACCCTCTTGGTGCGATAAAACTTGAATCTACTGTCTTACCATGAAACATTTTTCATTATGGTGCATCAAGACTTTAACCTAATGTCTTACCCTTTTGCCGTGATAGGACTTGAATCCACCGTTTTACCCTCAACCAATGGTATAATAGACCAAAGTACAACATGACTCACCCTTTGAGTCTTTCAAAATATTGAAATAAAATTCATAAAATATAATCACTTCTGTCAACTAATGCCTTTGACAATATAAGTAATTTTAATAAGGAAAGATATAAAAATTACCCTCAAGATTAGTATAATCAAAATAATATTCAAACTCATGCTACTATAACTTTATACCTTATTCCATTTAAGGAATTTTGTAGAGCATGTCATATTTAACCAGTAGTAGCATATGCCTTTGGTTCTTGGTCAATGTTAGTGACTGAACACTATTGTATTGTAGAGTATCGTTTGAAACTTATTTCTAAATCATAAAATGATTTTAGAAAATACATACATGATTTTATGCATATAATACATTGATTGCAGTAGTTATCATTTTTCATTCTTTATTCTCATAACGAGATCAACTGAACATGAGTTAAAGAAAAACCAAAACTTAATCTCAATTGGCTAGAGTCTCGTGCTGATAACGTGTTATAAAATCAAGCTCAGAACAATATAAGTACGAAGAGAAGAAGGCAAGAAACATAGATGAAGATGATAACTTTTCTTCTTATTCAAGTGTGTCATACAAATGGTGAATGATACTTCTATTTATAGTGTTGAGATATCACCCCCAATGTCGTTATGTTAAATGCCCAAACAAGTAGGTACATAGTTATCCACAATGGATCATATCACCTTGGAAATATACATACATGAATTCAAGTAATTCATAAATAAACTCAATGGGACAATCCACTTAGTTCAATGGATTTATAACAATAATAACATAATTTAGACTTTTGATATCAATGACATAACTTATTTTACTATGTTTAATTTTACTTTTAAATTACAAGTGTAATAGTGAAATATCATGTTTCTCTTTAAAACACTTTTTTTTTTTTTTTAATTTATTAATAATATTTTTATATAACGTTGTTAATAATATTTTTATATAACGTAATAAGAGAGTATGAATAGAGTAATATATATAGTTTAATAATTTGAACTGATAGTTGTATTCCGTCACGTCTCATTTGCGTATTTGATTTTTCAGAAAATTGTTAAACACAATGGAATTAAAGCTGAAACAAGTGGGGAGGGAAGGAAGAAGGAGATAATGTTGATGGTAAAAGGAGATACACACACAACATGCATGCGGACCCACAATGGCACGTAGCAGATGAAGCGTGTAGATAATGAGTAGCTTTAACGTGTGGTCATCACACTTGCCTTTCCCTTTGATCTTTAAAAATCAAATTCCTTCCAACTCCTTAGATATTTCTTTTCTACTAGACTACTAGATCCCAGAAAATTTCAAGTCACACAATCCAAATCCCCAAAAATTTGGATAAATTATATCTTCTTTGATATCATAACATATAGAGTATATAAAAATCATACAAATCTTTGTAAACAAAGTGAAAGAAAAAGTGCACCAATTTTTTAAAATAATAAATGGACATGGTGGCGAAGGTACACGTGTCAACGGTAGACTGCCACCACCTACTACCGACCGGTAATGTTTTCCGGCCTTTGATTGGACGACGTAGAGTTGTTGTACAACCTTGCAGGAGCTTTAAGTCTGAGGATGTGGGCCCGGCTGAAAATGTGAAGGTGAACAAATTGGTTGGAGCTATTAGGTCTGCTGTATGGAATTGTTCAAAGCCAAGTTTGAGAACTGAAAATAAGCTTAGAGAAGCTATGGAGATGTTGGAGGAGAGATTATTCTCGGTATATATGTTTCTTACACATCAATTCCTATGTGAAATGCTTTTTTATTTTCCTTTCCCTAACATCAATTGAGAATGGCAAAAAGTTAATTTGTATTCCAATCTTTGGGGTCTTACTATGCCTTGATCTCGATTCTGTCTTGATTTTTGCAGTTGGCTTTATATGTTGGAAGATATATTATAACAATGATGAGCACAGGTGTTGTCATGTTCGTTGGGCTTCAGTTGTCAGGTTAGCGAATTCATTGGATCAAATTGAAGTTTAAGGCATTTATAGATGTAACTGTATAAGGGGTATACTCTAATTGTAAATGTTACAGGTGGAGATAGCCAGATGAATGAATTGATATGGTACAGCTGGCTTGGAGGAATTATTATCGGGACTATGATAGGATCCAATTTGGTTTTGGATGAAGTTGCTCGAGCTGGCCCCCGTAATGTCCTTATAACAGGAAGGTATAACACTTTACCAATATTCAAACTCATAGCTTCATTTTGATTGTATTTTTCAGTTGCTAAAATTTTATGCATGGGTGTTTTATCATCTGCATTTCATTTCAAAAAAGTTGTGTTGAATTAACAACGGCACAAGGTTAGTCTTGCTACCTGGACGGTAGAAAGTGCAATTCATCTCCCTCATCTTTAACAATTTATATGTTGAAAATGCATTTACATATTTGAAGATGATTCTACTTAACTCTCTGTTGGGGCTTACAATTGCAATCAAGACGGTGATAAATTAGATGACAAATAAAGCGATACTAAAACATAATATTATTAATATGAAAACTAATTTAAAAGAAAAATATTATAATTGTTGAGAGAATAAATCTCCCCATAAACTAAACTATTTAAATGTCTACATTGTGAATACTATTGTGTTATGCTATGAGAATAGGGATCTTCAATTTATAAATCTCCAAACATTTCCTCTAAGGAAAGAATAAACCAAATATGGAAGAAAATTATATTTTCCTTTCAGAAAAAATTCAAGCATTTATGGTAATACTTTGACTTTTCTTTAAGGAAAAAAATAAACTTCAAATAAGATAAGAAAATCAGGGCAAAACCCTAACAAATCTTCCCTTTTGGCTGGATTTTCTTGACAAAACTTGATCCGTCTTCTTCACATGCATGATATCTTCGTTCTTCACATAGTCTTCATCACTGCTGCTTGCCATGGTTAAAAATAAAGTTTAAAATATATGGATCAAAAATGGTTTAAAAATATTTTATTTTTATTTTCAAAGATGCAACAACAGGAATGTTGAAACCACTTGAACCTGTCTTCAACCTCATTCAAGCATTAAATCATTAAATCATCAGATCTTTGAACCATATGCTCTGATACCACTTGTTGGGTTATGAAGGGTGATTAGGGCGTCATGCGGAAGCTTATAATTTGCAAATCATATGACGATAAATTAGACGATACATAAAATTATACTAAAAGAAATATATTATTGTAGGATATGACCAATTAGCCTACATAATTAAAAAATAATCAAAAGCATAGAAACTATAGAGAGAAAATCTCCCCATAAACAAAACTCTCTAAACGACTACATTGTGGATGTTATTGTTATGTGTTAGAAGAAACAAACCTATATTTATAGAGTCCTAAAACCTTTCCTACTAGAAAAGGAGTCCTAAAAGGAGAGAATAAACCAAATATAAAATAATATTATATTTTCCTTTCAAGAAAAGTAAAAACATTTATGGTAATGTTTTATTTTTTCTTTAAGGAAAAATAAATCTTAAATTATGGTAAGAAAATCAGGGCAAAACCGTAACACTCTCAAAGTTAAGTCTCATTGAACTAACATCCCTTTTCATCAAGGGAATTCTCTCTTCCGTTTCTCCTCGTGAATTTTGCAACAAAGAGAGAAATTATAGGTTTTTCAATTTGGACCGAAGATGGTGTTCTAACGTAATTACCTTTTAATTATTGTTTGGTGCAGTACAAGGGGACTAGGGAAAGCTCTTGCACGCGAATTCTTACTTTCTGGAGACCGAGTCATTGTTACCTCTCGCAGGTAATTCCAAGGAATTATTGAATCCACTTATTTAGTTTGCTTGTAGTTTAAGATCTCTTGTTAATACATGATTCCTGAGGACAGCCCTGTGTCTGTCGGTTTGACTATCGAGGAGCTTGAGGAAAATCTGAAGCAAGCTTTGAATGCTGCCACCGGGTCTTCTAGAAAAAAGTTGGCTCATGCAAAAGTGGTTGGTATCGCTTGTGACGTCTCTGACCCTGTTGAAGTTAAAAAACTGGGCAAGTTTGCTGCAGATGAACTTGGTTATATTGACATTTGGGTAAGTAATTTTCTTTTGTTAACATTTCTTTTTCTCGATAGCAAAAGATGACAACAACAACAATCTACCCAGTGAAATCTCACAAAATGGGGTTTGAGAGGGTAGAGTGTACACAGAACATACCACTACATTGGGGAGGTGGAGAGACTCTTTTGAAAAGACCCTCAGCTGGAGAGACTCTTTTGAAAAGACCCTCAGCTCAAGTGCATCAAACCCAACCCAAGTAAAAGAAGAAGAACATAATGGAAGAATTAATAAGAAAAGCAGTGTAAAGTCTACAACAGAAAAACAATAACAACATTAAAATAGTGGGATAATCGAAATACACTAAACATCATATGGCAAGGACTACAGGGTTTTGAGTAGAAAATATTGCCATCCACATCCAGAGTACTTGTGAGGAAAAAAAAGCCCTTTTCCTGATTTGTTGTTCTGTTTTCATGTTTCTAAAGATTGTCTTTTATATAGGTAAACAATGCTGGGACAAACAAAGGCTTTCGACCCTTGCTGGAGTTTACCAACAATGATATTCAAGAGGTATGCATGTTGTTGACAATCTTCATATATTTATGTTGATGCTCTACAACTTCTTCCATTTCTAAACT
The DNA here is from genome assembly GCA_036250505.1 of Solanum acaule. Classification (NCBI taxonomy): domain Eukaryota; kingdom Viridiplantae; phylum Streptophyta; class Magnoliopsida; order Solanales; family Solanaceae; genus Solanum; species Solanum acaule. Next base: position 55,656 of record JAJOOR010004140.1, read on the forward strand.
CTAGCAAAATAATTGTTTTCAAGGATGCATATGTCATAGCAGATGGATCGGGGGTGGGTCAGCATTAGGGTGGGATATATTAAATTTTCAAGTCAGAGCTGTTTTTGTTATTTTCCCCCTCTCTCTCTTTTGTGGAAAAGTGGGTGGTGTTTGCACTGTGGGTTTCCTAACAATTCACTAGCAGAACCTTGTTAACAAATTTTTCCCCGTCCCCCCAAACACATATATATAGTTTTTATACTTTATATACCAGGTCACTCATTACTAACATAGGTCAGTCAAAACTATTCGTTTTCCTGGATTATCCATCAATATATCCCCATTTCTTCTTTTTTCTGATAGCTACTTCTCGACAATTTCCCCCCATCTTGTCATGCATAGCAAGCGTTCATGGTTATTGAATGTTCAAGTTAAAACTTAATGTGCATATAATCAACTATCTCCTGTGTACTTGCATGGTGGGTAACCTAATATTCTTGTAAGTATTTCTGGCCTGTTGCTCACCAAAATCATTTTATACAGATTGTCTCCACAAACCTGATTGGTTCTATACTATGCACTAAAGAAGCCATCCAAATCATGGAAACCCAAAGCAAAGGTGGACATGTCTTTAACATGGATGGTGCAGGTTCTGGAGGATCTAGCACCCCTCTAACAGCTGTGTAAGTTGATTGTTGTGGTTGGAATTCTAGGTTATCTATTGTGATTAGCGGATCTTTACCAGACATTCA
>JAJOOR010004141.1:0-40517 GCA_036250505.1 Solanum acaule
AGATTTGTGAATTAATTTATGTTCTTCTGTTCTTAACTGGTTCATTAAACTTTGGTAACTTCGTGTTTCTGCAAAGTTTGTTGGAATCAATAAGATTCTTTAAACACAGATTGACAACAATTCTTCTTTAAGAAAAAAAAATTGTATATTTTTTCTAATCTGTTTCTAATTCTAGTTTCTCTACAAGTTTTAATTTTCTAGTTGTGAAAATGTTCTTAAACTTTATTGTGTCTTACCAAGTTCTTCAAAGTTTTGTTCTAAGTATCTTAGGAATACAAGACGAACAACAATTATTCCCTCTCTTCTGCGTTTGTTCTTCCCTGGCACAGAAAGTATTGAACTCTATACTCTCTGAATCTCTCACTCACCAACGATTTTAAGAGAATTAAGATGAATTCTAACTATGCTTCACTATTATGTTTGCCTTGCTTTTGTTCTTCCGAGTTTCTATCATATTGCTCACTTCAATTATTTCAGATTCAACCTTACTTTGAGGTATATAGATTGGGTTTTTCTTGGTCTTGCTTTATTATGAAGAATTAATCACAATTTGATATGGGTATTTTAGTTGTTTATATAGTTTCTAGCTAATATTTCTACATGCATGTTAGTAACTGTCCGATTTGCACATGTACTATCTTTGATGAATATTGTCTTTTGTAACTAATTAATTAGTGTAACGTTAGACGTCTAGACAAAAATCTAAGCTATCACAGATGGCATAAATTTAAAGTTCATTATGCATCCAAGTTGTTTGATAATATGCCTCGCTTAACTTATTTGAAGTTTCATGTTGTCATTTTCCTTTTCAGGTGGCAGCGGGATTTCTTTATCAGCAAAATGAGTGAAGTCAATTTGAGAAGAAAGCCAATTTATTTGAGTTAATATCTTTGATGGTCACTCAACTATCAACTTTTTTCACAGAAAGTCACTTAACTTTGATCTTCAACTCAAAAGTCACTCAACTATGAAATATTTGCATACAAAGTCACTTAATCTATTTAATTGTTTTTTTCATTAAAAATTGCTGACTTGGAATTTTTATTTCTAACTAAAATTTTAAGAAATAAACATATATCTATTTAAACTATTTAATAACCCTCTCCACTTAACCCAATCCGCTAAAAATATAATATTGACCCTCTTAATTTACCTTTATTTTCCAAAATTATTTTCTCTGTTCTCCTTTGTGTTTTTTATTTTAAAAAATTCTCAATTTCAGCCTCTTCTTCCTTCTTTTAGTTAGGCATATCTCAATTTCTGATCTCACTCATTCTCTCTTGTCTCCGGTTTCTTTTTTATTTTGGTTATTGTTCTTTAGCATTGTTAGCTTTAAATGATTTTAAATGATGTTGTTAATGAGAGTCGTCGTATGAAGGTGAAAGGATAAAAAAAACCTATTTCGAGAAAAGCCTCTTGATATTGGTTGAATCTGAACTTGCATTATCCGAAGCTTTTCCATGGATTCTCTCTTAATAAACTCTCCGTGTACAACCCTGCATCCTTCTAATAATATTTTAATCACAATCTAATTCCTATTTAATTGAGATTTACTAAAAGTAAGAATAAAAGGCTGAAATTGACAATTCAAAAAAAAAAAACAGAAAAAAAAGAAGCAGAGGAGAAAGAAGGGGAGACCAAGAAAATAACTTTGGAGAATAAGAGTAAAATAAAAGTGTTAATATTATATTTTAGTGGGTTAGGTCAAGTGGGTGGGTTATTAAATGGTTTAAATGGATATATGTTTATTTCTTAAAATTTTAGCTAGAAATAAAAATTCCATATCAGCAAATTTTAATGAAAAAATAATTAAATAGGTTGAGTGACTTTGTATGCAAAGATCTCATAGTTGAGTGACTTTTGAGTTGAAAATCAAAGTTAAGTGACTTTCTGTGAAAAAAGTTGATAATTGAGTGACCATCAAAGATATTAACTCCAATTTATTTTGTCTTAGTAATTCTGGGACTATTGTTTAAGATTTGGGGCACTAAACACACAAGGTATTATCATCAATTATTTTCTTATTATTGATATTCTTTTTGTTTGTTTTGATCAACAATGTAACTTTGAGTACGTTTTGTATATTTATAGTTCCTCCTTTAGTATTTGATCTCTGGTATTATCATACCATTGAACATTCTGTTCTTTATTTAGAATTTTGCCAAAATCTTTAGATAAAATTGACTCTGGCTCGCTAAATAAAGCTTTTTATACATTTTTCAATGAAGTTTGTGCACCTTTATTGCCTTCTTAAAATGGAAGTGTTTTTGTAATTAGATTGTCAAAGTTCAAGTGCTTTTATTTCTTTTAACAAATGAATTGCTGAATTTCTATGGGGATTAGAAAATAACGGAAGTGACATTGTTGAAATTTAATCATGATTACCTATAAATTTCTTCTAATGTTGTTAATGGGAAGAAATTGTCTTTAGATTTATCAATGAATATAACTACATTCACACAAACTTCTTTGTGCACATATATTCAAACATATCATATTTTTCCATTGCTTGATAATCGCAATAAGATAACTTCACTTCTTATATCGATAAATTATATGTGAAATCAAGGATGTTCGGCCCTTTGTTTGAATACAAGCTAACTGGATCATAAGATTGGTACTTTATGTACTGATACTGATATTCTTGCAGCATGCATTTTGTGCGGCTTTGGAATCTACTGCCCATTTAGGGATGGTGAGTATTGATACTTTTAACAATGGAGAGGAGTTTTTGGAGAGCAAATCTGAGGGAATTTAAACAACAATCTCTGGGTTAATCAGTTGTCGAAAAGTTTAAAATTTGAGGAGGAGGAGAGCAAGATCAAACCTCGGTTTGCTTTCTCTGTTATCACAACAGAAAATGACAAAGACACATTGGTAAAATTAATTCTCTCTCTTCTTTAGGACATGCCTACTTCAACTAATGCTACAATAGTGTTGTAATTTGTAAATATGGTGAAAATAAGTTGATATGTGTGATATGATCTATATTATGAATGGAGGCGGGTCTAGCATTTAAGTTTGATAGGTTGAGTCTTCAAGATTTTCAGCATTTAACTCACGCTTTAAAGTTATGGTGTCTTTAGGGGCATGCTAATTTCTTAAATCATTAGAAGTCAAGTTAATATTTTCTCACCTGAAAAATTCTCGACATCCAAAGGCTTTGTCAAAATCAAAGAAGAAGGCTAGGGTTCAAACTTTAATACATCAACTGGACTTCTAAAGTGCCACCAAAATTGTAATATATAGGCAATGAAGTGCCACTGTGGAGTCTCCGGTGGTGAAAGATGACGAGTTTCAATCAGAATTGGTATCATTCATGGCCCAATAATCCTGTTTCTCGATGAACCTACCTCTGGTCTAGATTCCGGCCATGCTTTCATGGTAATAAAAGTTCTTCTTCCTTTATTTCGGGCTACCTCACTGACATAAGATTTACATTACATATATTTTATAAGATTATCTTTGGTGCTGGTCATCTCTAGCGTGGGAGCTCTTTGTTTTGATGAGATTTTTAGGGATCTTGCACGGGTTACTATACTTACTTAGTTCTCCATGTGTAAGGTATATGTTAGTTCCTACTTTGGATTTCCGTTAATTTTTCTATTCTTTTGAGTTGTGTTCTTGTGGATTTCTGATTATCCTATATGCATGCAAATGATTTTATCGTGATTTGCACATACATCCTTAAAGATACATAGGTGCAAAGGAGTTTAGTTGTAGCATATTATTCGTAGATGATATCATTGAAGTGGTGTGACACTAATTCTTGGATGATGCTGATTAAAGTGGTGTCGCAGTGCCGATAGAAATCAAATTCAATTTTGTAGTTTCCGACAACCATAGCTTCCATTTACTACATCAGGTTACTTGGCCCCGCCTTGATCGTTGCAAGTAAGAAACATCCTCTCATTGTGAATGCATTTTATTTTGCTCATTGCTCTAAGCTCAATCGATATCTATGTTTGCTTACAACTTCATTTATTTACTTCTCAAATATAGTTAAAGCTTTGATATTTTCTATTCCCACTTAGTATAAATGGTACTATCTGAGAATAATACTATTGGCTCGGAATATTAACATTTAAATTCCCTAATAATGTAAAATATTTATTACGATGATTATGCAACGTGGTTTCTTATTTATTTTTTTTGTCTTGGAATTACCAACTTCTTTCTTAAGGTATAAAGTGGTGAGATACCAGAAAAAAGTTTTTAAAAAATTACTATGATTCATCTCAACATTTAAGTGTCTGCTTGATTTTTTTCTTTACAGTAGATTATGTGATTTTCGTTAGGTGATAGTTAAAGTGAATGGATTGGCTATATCCTTACAAAGAACACTTAAAGTGGTCCCTTATATAGCTTCCTTCATGGACTTCTGGTTAATTAAAATATTGCTATGATAACTGCAGGTTTTTGCCAATTCTGAAACATTGATTGGTTTCCATCCAGATGTTGGTGCATCCTTTTACCTCTCACACCTACCTGGTTATTTTGGTAAAGATGTGGCAAATTCCAGTTGATTGGGCAAGCATAGTTATATTGTTGATGTTATGTAGATTCAAATGGTGTTAAATTTACTAAGATGTAGAGGAACCACTCAATCCTAACCTTAGGAAAATCGATAACAAATGGCATTGTTTAAGGTCTTTCATAATAATTAATCTAAGTTTAAAATCCCTTTTTCTACTTTTTTCCAGGGTTAGTTTCTTGGTTCAACTAGACTTATTAAATTTTGTTTGTTGTTCTTCGCAAGCAAACCCAATATCCAGCCTGAAAAACCTATAAATAGTAAGAACAAAAATAATATTTAAACATAAAATAAACCACTCAGGCATAAGAGTACTTCGCCAAATAACAATAATAGATAGATACACCAGCTAAGCTGGATTTTCTATTTCAAAACTTCCTAACATATTTGAAAGTTGAAATATTGTGTTAGTATAGTAGTGGTGCCCTTATATTTCTTATTATCAAGAATGTATCCTCTTGTGGACTTTGCCTGAATTTGAGATTTTCATTCATTTTATTGATCTTATTTCATACATGAGTTTAACTGCAACTTTATGCTGAACTCTAAAAAGGGTTCAGATACGCAAAGAACATGTCGCTCCTGCTTTTCCTGTTTAGTGTACTCCACTAAATAACTTTCTATTCATCAATGTTATTCTAATTAATTCAATTTACTTAATTTTTTTCACTCATTTATGTCACTGCCTTATGATTTTCAGATTTGCTCATTTGAAGTTGTTCCTTCGTAGATCTCCGGATTTCACCCGAAATTCGATATTTTGCTGTTGTAACTCATTATTCTACTCAAGACCTAAGCTCTTTGATGGCTTGAGTGTATTTTATAACAACCTTTAAATGAATTAATTGGTTCCACGATCTTGAGTTTAGTCGAAAATGGTGATATATTTTAGTATTACCTTATGTTTGTTGTTCTCAATTTGATTCAATTAGTCAAATTATATTAAATATTTCTGGTGTTATTTTGTTTTACATCACTTTAGTTATAGCTTTTACCTTTTGTGTTAACTTTATATTGCTGTTGTCCACCAAATGATTGTAAAATATTTAGCACTTGAAAATGTAAGATGTTGAGCACCAGCCTCGCCCATCTAGTATATATATATATATATATACAATTATTTATAAGCCAACAAGGCTAGGGACGAACACTGCACTGTCAAATTGTACAAAATGCATGTGGATGATACTTTTAGCTTGATCTATTGTCGCACGTGTATTCCACTACCATATACCAAACCCTTTCCTCTTTTTGTGAGACACATCAATTCCACCTTCTTTACTCCACTAATTTCCACTAGCTTCCAAACCCATTTCCTACTTCTTCCAATGCTAACAATGGAAGAGAAACTAATGTTTCGGCTTCCACAGCTCTGAACAAAATAGAAGAAAAAGGTTGGTGCTCAAGATTTAATCGATCAATAAGAACTCCAGCATTCATCTTTTCTTGGTTGTCAGTTGTCACAGGTTTGATATTTTATTTTTCTTTGCTTCTTTGGCGTCTAAAACTTTCTCCAACAAGTCATGTGCATGTGCTAATTTTGATGTCATGCTGCTGGATCTGAGTAAATACAACTATAATGAGTAGAATTTTCAAAAGAAAATGTTGGATAGAAATTTTCAGATTTGTTGATTATAATAAAGAGGAACCGTTTCTGCAAAATTAATGGGTACTCAATGTGCCGAATCATGAATCAAAGGGAGATGAGCTACTTTCTTGGAAATACTTCTTTTTGTCGTAAAACTAGCAGGTTCTTAACAGTATTGATTCTCAAAAAAAAAACTAGCAAGATCTTAAGATTGCAATTTTATGAGACTCCCTTTTAAGTTTACCATAGGAAAATAACTCAACTTAATCTCATTTGGGGCTTTCTAGATGTAAAATCCTAAATTAGTTTTACATTACTTATTTGATTTTGATTTTTACTGCTAAAAGATCACTACAGAAAACATGCAAAAATTAGTCAAAAACACAATTTATGTGATACAGCTCAATGAAATTGCTTCAATTAGGACACTAAATCAAGAGGGAAAAGATCCATAACAAATCAAGTCCGACTTTTGTGTTTTCACCAAGCTATTAAGGATCTAACTTTCGAAAACGATTATATTATTTTTACTTCTCAAAAAATAGAATGATTTAAGGATGTTATTTTGTTTTCTGTTTGTACTAGCATGTTATTCACCTTCAAGTTTAGAGCTCGTCTTTCCTGTGCGCATCACTTATTCAATGGAATTTCCTTCGAACTTTTAAGGAATATAATAGTCCATTGATTTTAACTATATACATAACATGTTCTTCACATGGACAAACTACTTCCAACATAGTCAAGCCAAGTGGACGGCCCAGAAGTTTAAGGTAATAATTTGTTGAATAAGACTTCTTCTCTATGAGACTGTTACTACTACTTTCTACACTCATGTAGTATTATTTTTGCACTTCTCTCCAAATATCAAGGTGAAGAGTCTCTCAAAACTTGTTGCGGGGGAAGTATTAGATTTTCAAATTACATTTCATTAAGCTATTTCACTCACGTCATTAATAGAAATTAGAGCTTGTTTCATCCTTAACCATCTTCCACTCTGTATGGGAAGATAATTTACATTTAGTCTAGGAGATATATCTCCTTAGTGCCCATATAGAGATCCTGTGATTTGATTTATATGACAGTTGGGAAGAATTAGAGGAAGACTCCATAACTGATAGAATCAAGGACAAGGTCTAGACTGCCGAGAAAGTGAAAAGTGATCTACACTATAGCTTTTGTCATTCCATTTCCTATTATTGCTTTGGTTTAGTGCTTAAATAAGTTTATGTAGTATGGGGAGATATAAAGTGCTTTTTCCTGCTATAGTGTAGGTAGGTAGGTAGGTAGAAATTCTCTCTTTACTGCAGCCAAGACTGTACGAGGAGAGAAAGACTCAAGTCAAAATAATCACACTTTCTTCTATATCTTATCTCAAGTACCCCTTAGTGGGGATATGGAGCACTTCGTCAGAAGTGGTCTGTTTAACTAGCAGTCATATTGCTTAAAACCACACTCAACACGTAGTAGAATAGTTCGAGTGTGAAAGCATTTACTTATGTACTTGCTAAACAATTAGGTAGCAAACAATGTATTTGATCTCTTTAGTTAAACAATTAAGACTTTATTTGCACCGTTGAGCCGTAAAATCTCAATTTTCTTTAAACATTTAGCTAGGGGGTTAGTTAGGAGAAGTTCAGTAGCTAAACAAAATGCACTCTATTATCAACGCCAGTTCTACTAAATTAATGGGGCTATTGGTTTCCACGGATAACGTATGCATAAAATGTCATTGCCGTCAATGGATCTCTCACGAAAAGTTGAACACATGCAAGTACAATACATAGCCCTCTCAAGTCAAGTATGAGGCTTGGTACTCTGCGAGATTATTGAAGCAAGGGTTCGACAAGATGAAGGGGTGATGCATATTTGGAAAACAGTGGTCTTCAAACACTCCTTTATGTGAGCAGGTGCATCCGTTATCTGTCATATTCCATTTCAACTCTCCTTTTATATATAAAATTAATTAAGCTATGAGTCAATATCCAGTTCTATGTTCATATTGAGAAATGTAGGGTATGTTCCATTTAATATGTCAATGTACCTTGGTGCATACTGCATAACATCCTGTCATCGTTTGTGCCTGTTTTATATCACTTTCTTGTGTTATTCTACTTCATATTTAATTTGTAGTATTGGAAATTGCTCATGTAATCTGAGTAGATAATAGTTTCTTTTGAACCATTACTTTTTTTTTTGAAAGCTCTATTATTTAGTTTATGGATGAGAGTGACATTTAACTCTTTCCATTTGCTTTGTTTTGTGGATTCTGAAATGGAGGAAGAGGAGAAAAGGAAATGAGAACTTTATGAACATGGGCTATAAATTAGGAGTAGTCCTAATTAGTTATCTTTGTCGAAACATGTGAAGTATGTATTTATGTTGGGCATGATTTGACGGAGGTTGATTATGGACAATACTTAAAAGAGATTGAAATGGTAATTATAAAAGTTCTATGTAAACAAAGTTCAACCACCACATACCTCATTTACTTTGTTCTTTTATTGATTTATTTGTATCATTTTAGGAGTTTGACTAAATAAGAGTAGTACACATAACATAGCTTCAGAATCGGAAGCTAACCCAACCTTATTACTTGCTTATAGGGTTGATATAAAGCTTAAATTAAGGGTAACAAAGGTGGTAGCTGCTAACTTACTACATAGTTACGATGGTAGACTCATGAGCCTATCAATAATGTTTAATGAAGTTAACTGGTAATTGATTTGTAGCTAATAGATCATTAATATGAGTACATATTGAGGAATATGTTGTTGTAAAGCTACTATAGATTGCATGAAATAGTTTTAAGAACATACTGCTTTAATATTTATTTGTTTAGTAAGTTATTCTTGGATTCTCTAGGGAATGTCAAGAATTTGAGTAGAGAGGGCCATGACTTCTCAAGTTGCGATGTCTAGATATGCACTCTCAAAGTTGGAATGCTTACTTATTAGTCGAGGATAAATTTGAGTGTTTGTTTATATATTATGCTTTATTATCATTGTTGTTACTCTTTAAACTATTATAGTTCATACTGAAGTAAGTACACAATGTAGAGTATAGGAAGGAAGTTAATTGCTAGGAGTGCAATGGGACGATGGGAGGAATGAAAGAGACTCAAGAAATGTTAGATTTTGCAGCAAAGCATAACATACGTAGAGATGGACTACATGAATACAGTATTGGAACGCCCTTGTGAAATCCAATGTCAAGTATCGTTTTGTGCGAGACATGGGCAAAAAAATGAACTCTATTTAGTCTCAAAACTATTTTCGGTTCTTGTGCATGGCAGAAGTAAGACTTAATTTGAAGCAGTTTCGTTAGAGAACTTGAGAGGGATTTTAACTACTTGGTTGAACTTGATCTCAGAAATCCTGCATCATGATGCTTCTGAGTAAAACAAAAAAAAGATACTGAAGGATTTAAGTTTTCACTATATTAGTGAGTTTAAGATATGGGGATTAGATGAGCCATTTTTTAGGCACTGATGGTTTTATTATGTTTTAGCTAATGTAAACATTTTCTATATTGCCTATGAAGGCGTTCTCCTGTGTAAATTTAAGTACTTACGCGACACATTTTTATATCAATATCCAATGAACTTTACAGTTGTGTATCGTCGAGCATTTATCACTTCAAAAATGTAAAATGTTGGGATGTTGGGCCCGTGCCATGCCCTTCTAGTATATATATAGAGATTAACTTATATTCACTGCGGTGAAAAATAAAATTACACTATCATCTCATTTTTAGAAATACATATCAATTTGTTTTTTTTAAAATCACATAATATTAATATTATTAAAAAATAATAAAAAGAGTGTTATACGTAACTTGGACTCTAAATTAATTATATGAGTTTGTTAAGAATTCTTACTTGACTTATCAAAAGTAAGAAGGATTCTTCCATGCTTTCTTTATCCTTATTATTTTCACGCTCATTCTCCGTCAACACCGTTAAAGCAATTGACATACAAAATTGAAGCAATTTGAGATAAAAAGATGATAATTTTTTACTCATTATTATTTTCCTTTTCAGAAACTAAATTAGTAAATACTCAAAGTAGATTATATAAAAAATATTTCAATGTTATTTCAAAGAAAATTTTTTTCTTGTTCCAATGTATGAAGAATTTTATGTTTTGTGGTAACAATGATTTTTAGAGAATGCTTTTTAGAACTTTTCAGTAAATTGGACAAATCCCAAAAGTTAAATGTAGTAATCTTACACTTGGAAAAATAGACACAGCATTTCTGCAATTTTGCATAATATTTTGATATTGATAGAAGAAGATCCAAAGACATAGATGAAAAAGGTAGGAAAGAGGGAGAAAGATGATAAACCTCAACATGTTTTAATAAAAGAAAGAAAAAAAAATTATTAATCATTAAATGTGAAAATATATTAATTAAACTAAGAAGAAAAATAAATATTTCTAAAAATAAGTTGATTGTGTAAATTTCTTGTTCACTGTCAGTGGATAGTAGTTAATCTCATATATATATATATATATGACATAAATTGATATTTAAAATGTTAAAGATAAAATAGTTATTGCATAAGGGGGCAAGAATATCGATTATTCAAAATTGAGAAAGAAATTAATTTTTTATAACAAAGTTGAAAAGATGTAAAAAATATTTTTTCATTAATGAAAATACAAAATAGTTTATGACCTTTACATGACTATCCATCAAATGATCAAAATATGCATTTGATAGCCTATTCTTTATTGATCACCAATATCACATCCTTGAGCATATTTATATCTCTAGTATCAAAATTATTTCATTTTATGATTAGAATAGATTAGACATTAAAAAATATTTAAATAGTGATTACAAACTTAATTACATTGAAGTATTAATAATTAACTAGTTAAATACATTATAATATGAAATATTTATCAAATTTGCAATATAAAAACAAAAACATACCATGCCATAAAGTTTGAAAAAAGAAAAGAAAAAACTAGAGATCCAAACGTGATAAGTGATATGAGTATTTAACCCAAAATACGCAAACTTTTCTTCTTATATCCTACGCAACTTTCAAATTCAGATCCAAAAGGAGTCCATTCCGTTTCTTTCTCCTTCACGCTATCAACAAATCGAGCATTTTCCCCTTAATCTAGCATTCCTTCCTCATTCATCGTCATTTTCTCTCTCCACACTTCACCCAGGTACGCTCTCTCTCTCTCTAGAACGGTTTTTTCAATTTACTTCAGTGTTTAAGCTTTCAATTTCATTATTATGTGGATCTCCAGATCTGTATTTGTATTATATTGTAAATCGTTTGATTTAGTTCTAATTTTAGTGTTCTATTGTTTTTGTGTTAGCAGGCGAAAAAGGAAGGTGTAATTTGTTAGCAATGGCGACAGTTCGAATGTTTTCCTTCACGCTTCTCTTTGCTGTTTTGCTTGTTCAACAATGTATCTGTACAGATCCGCCTGCAAATTCACCAAGTCCTGCACCGGAATCTGGCGCCGATGTAGCTTCTCCACCGGTGAGTCCGGCTCCATCGCCTTCATCAAATCTAACTTCTTCGCCGGCACCTTCACCGTCAGATCTCTCTCCGAATTCATCTCCGGCGCCATCACCGGGTGATTCTACCTCTAAAGATTCCCCGTCGCCGGCTCCGAATTCCGAAGCTGCGAGTGATATTAGCCACGAGAGTGCAGAGTCGTCGAAGGAATCATCTGGTGGTGGAATGACGAGTGGAAAGAAGGCCGGAATAGCAGTCGGAGTGATTGCCGCCGTTTGTTTTGTAGGTGTCGGTGCAATTGTGTACAAGAAGCGTCAACAAAATATCCAGCGATCTCAGTTCGGGTATGATGCTAGGAGAGAAATTCTTTGATATATCATCTTCATATGCAAATCAGTTCATATAGTATACTACAGATGTATGTAAGTCTACTGCATCATGATTAGATTTGTTGCATTTGGAATTTCTACGACAATATCATTGGATTCATTTGATTCTTTACCCACTGGATTCATTAGTTTTGTCTGCTATTGGAGATTTAACTTTTGATAAATGCTTTGCTGTTGATTTTGCAATTCGTTTTGATTTTTCACTTGCAATGATACTGGGAATGATCAACAAAATGCTTTAGGCGTTTGTTTGGAAATTTTCAACAAACGGAATCTGCAGAATTTTATTTGAGTTTTTGCAAAAACTTATTTTCTCGAGTTGTTTTTGTAAAATAAGTTTAAACTCTGTTTTTGAACTTTCATAAAAAATGGTAATGGTTCACTCATACATTAAATGAGCAAATGCAATTTAGATTTATATTCTATTATTCTTTATGCATTGAGAGGGAGAATTTACAATATTTGGCTCCCTAGTGCCTTATCATTGGAAGAGACTGAGTGAATAGAATTACTTGTATTGACCAACATGCTTGGCGGACTCTTCACTTTCGATGCCACATCCGTGCCGGATTCTTCAAAAATACATTACTTTTGATCAATCTGACACACACCCCTTGACATTTTAGAAGAGTTCGAGCATAGTGTCTCACATACCATTGTTATTTAAAACAAAAATTGATGTAAAATAAAACTGAAGAAAAGAATGAGTTGTTAGTTGGTTGAACGATTTTGAGGAATAAATGTGGATCTGTGTATTGGACCAATATTGTACGTAAGAGTGAATGAAGTAGAAGGTGCCTTTCAGAGTAAAAGCCAAAGTTACCTCAATGGAAGTTACGGCGCATGTGAATTGGGAATAGTAGGCCATTAAAGTTTTGATATGGAAGGACAATGTATGGACATGAATTGGTTGAATTAAATCTATGGGCTAATTAATGCCAATCACACTGGATGATGTAGTTTTTTTTTTTTTTTTACTGTATGTGATAAATTATATTTCATGGATTGTCTTGTTATATTTTGGAATTTTCTTACATTTTACACCAAATGACGTGAGTGCTTTGTGTGGGTGGGCATGGATTTGTGGTGCAACTGTTGGTTGTGGGCTGGCACTAGAACAATGGGAGTTGTCCTATTCATATCACGTTATTTTGTTTACGCTGTATTTGACAATGATGTTGGTTAGGGGTGTCAAAAATGAACCCAAACATAGGTAACCCGCTTAATCCGCCCAGAATTTTAAAGGTTGAGCTCAAGGTAATTTGAATTTGGTTCAATCTCAACTCATTCAAACCTATCCCGTTTTAAGAGAATCCTCAATTGAGTCCAATTCAATCTCCAATTTCAACCCGTTTTAAAACTCTTTACTAAGATATGTTCCTATATTAAAGATATGAATTATTATTTATATAACATCTTTTAGGATTTATCTATCCATTTGTTACTTTTAAAAAAATAATCTTGAGCTGAAATTCGAATTGTGATTATAAAAGCTAAATATCATTATGTTAAAATTATTGAGATTAATCGGGTCAAATTGGGCGGGTCAAGACCCAATCCGTTTTTTAGCCCATTTGAACCCAACTCATTTGAGCCCAAAGTAAACTTGGACAGGTCAAGATCCAACTCAATTTCTATTTCAACCCAACCTGCCCATTTAACACCCCTAACGTTGATTGTGATTGTGATTGCTTTTTTATTTTATTTACATACAAAATTCTTGCTTGCCTATTATGTGTTCATAAAGATTATGAAATTGTCGGTGCGTCTTTTTCATTCCAGGACCACCTCACGGTCTAATGCTTTTTTGGGAGTAATTATATGAAATTGTATTCAAGTATAATATACACAAATATAAATCATTTTCACTCTCAATTTTGGGGTTTTAAATCAACCCCCCATCCCCTCAACTTTGAACAATAATCAAGCTTCCCATTTCTCCTAATTAAAATTTTAAATTGACTACTATATCCTTTCATTATCAATTTTTCTTTTAATTCTTTAAAAATCATAATGTTTTTATTTTTTTAAATTCACATAACAAATTTTTTATTAAAACATAAACTGTTGTGAAACTATATAAAACAATCTATATATAATATAAAGCTAGATAAAAGAAAAGTGTTGTGACACCTCTCTTTGGCAAAGGATCCTATTTATTTTTTTCTCCTTTTTTTAAACATCTTTTCTTATTTTTCTTCTAATTATTATTGTATAAAAATGAATATGTTAATTATACATGTTCTTTAATATAACAACTTAATTGTCTTTATTTTCATTACTTCCATGACTTTTGGTGATCATAATTCTTAAATTATATTAATAGCTATGATAATAATATTGGAAGGTGAATAGTTGATAAATTTAATTTAAAGATTCTAGGAGCTATTAAAAACAAAATAAATAGATAAATAAAGAGGTGATTTTTAAACCAATTTTTCCCCTCTTTTTTCCCATTCTATTTAATTTTCAATTTATTAAACTTAATTTGAAACATTCAAATTTACCATTAAGCGAACATCCGTTTCCTTATATTAGTAACACCTAGAATTTCAAAAGTTTTTATCTAAAAAGTGACAACCCAAACGTTTTTACTAATATTAATTATTAATTAATATGCTATTGTTATATTATAGTAAGAAAAGGAACAAAAAAAGCACTAGCTATATAATGGAGTTTGAGGAAGGTTTTACTTCACTCCACCAAATTAGAATTTGCATCATGTAAGATAAAAAGTGAGAAACATTTCTCTTCTTAATTTGTTTTTACATCTTCCAATATTAAGTTTCTATGATATGCATTCTTAGAGAGAAATAAAATGATCATGGAGAATTTATCATCCTCCAAAAATACTATGATGATAGAATGGATGCAGTATTAGTTAATGTTGAGATCGTAAAAAATACTTTTAATACTTATATTTATTAAATTATTTGATATTTTATGTTATTGTCTTATAAAAAGACATTGTAAGATTTTGTAGAAATGATCTCATTCTTTTAAGTATATTTTTTATGTTTATTATATTCATGATTTAGTTTGATTTCGAAGAATAAGAAGACTATTAAATGATGATCGGCTTGAGCGAGTGGATGTTGACAAGAAATCGAAAGATTATGCATTAATTTTGTATTTTTCTTCTATTTATAATTATTAAGATTGTAAGAATGTTGTATTTATGTTTCCATATGTCCTCTCTTTATTTTGTATTTTATATGAATTTCTTTTTTTGTAGATTATAATTTTTGTTAGTTAAAAATAATACTGTATGACTTTGCTGGACATTATAAATTCGTTTTCATGGTTTTTGAATTACAATACCTTCATTGTAAGCTTTAAGTAACAATAAAATTTACACAATAATGACTTAAGTCTCACGAGTTTTTCATCTTTATTATCATTTTTGTCTAAAAATTCTATTTATTTTTTTAATTTTTCGACAAGTTCTCCTACTTCTCTATTATTGTAGAATAATAACTATGTCATTAATAGTTCATTCATATTCTTTAATGTAAAATTTAATGGTCTTTATTTTTGTTACTTACACAACCTTTTATTATTATAACTTCTAAAATAATTTAACAGTCATACTCATGACATTATCTGATATTTTAGTCCTATAAATATAGATATTACAAAAGACTGTATAGAAATAATTAAATTAGTATATTAAGTTATTATATTTATTATATTCATGTTTTAATTTGACTTGAAGAAGAAGATGAAGGCAATTGAATGACAATCGGCTTATTCTGATGGATATGGACAAAAACTCATAGGAATATGCATTGATTTAATATTATTTCTTCTATTTTTCAGTGATTAAGATTGTAAGAATGATGTTGCATTATTTTATTTTATGTGTTCTCTATAATTTCTATTTATTTTATATGAATATCTAATTGTTGTAAATTTATATTTTCTTTTAGTTCAAAATAATAACATATGACTTTGTTGGAAGTCTACTAACTACTAATCAAAAGTTTCCTCTATAAAATTAATTATAAGTGTATATATATGCACACCTCTTTTATCTATATTATATTTGATAAAATTATTGATATCTTATTGTCTTTAGCTACTAATGTCTGAGAAAAGAAGAAAGAAAAAACTCTAAAAAGTATTTACGACTTTGTATTTGATGCTCTCCTAATAATTATTCTTATGAACTATTTATAGATTTAGAAAACCCTAAATAAAATAATTAATTCCAACACAAATTGGGAAATCAAAACCAAAAGAAATTGGAATTGTTATATGCGTGAAACAGTAATAGGCGCATTTTTGCACTGCCTCAATTGTGTTTGATGTTGTTGCCTTCTGTGAGTGACATGTGGAACAAGATTTCAATTCGCAACATTCAATCCTTTGCACTTTATATATTATACATTATTATATTGAACTTAGTCTATCAAACTGTCTATTTGATTTTCTTCTATAATCTTTTATTTTTAATTCATTTTAGTTCCAAACTTCATCTTTACACCAATATACTCCTACAAATAAAATGCATAATTAAGCACAATTCATAATATTTATGCTTAAAAAGGACTAATTCAAATACTAAATATGAGACAAATAATGATTAAAAGTATATATTTTTGATCTCACATCAAACTCATATAGACTTCTTCCTGCAATGGAAAGCATTGTTGACATCAAGTTGCCTAATATTCCACCCAAGCTGCAAAGCAATACGTCCAACTACTCTAATGGTAGCTGTTTTAATAACATGACTAAATTTGTTATGATAGTCAAGCCTGAATCTTTGATGAAAGTCTTTAGCTACTAGACTCCCTTTATAGCGGCAAATGATTCCATCAACATTTCGCTTTATCCTGAAAATCCACTTACAACCAATGACATTAAACTGAGGTTGAAAAGGGACAAGTTCCCATGTACTATTTCTAACAAGATCATTAAATTCTTCTGACATTGTTGCTTTGCATTCAGGATCTTTAATAGCGTGTGTAATACATGATGGCTCAATTGATTAATTAATGGGATGTTTTATTGCGGTGAATGCTTGTTTAGGTTTGTAAATTTTGTTTTGAGACTGTGTGGTCATAGGATGGTTATGCGTAGGACCTTTTTGTATATGAAAAATTGTTTGACATCGTGGAGAAGACAATGAAGCATCTGAACTTCCTTGGGGAGACTCTCTACGCGGAGGAGAAGAAATGACAGTGTCCACATTTGGAGAAGGTGAAGGTGCAGGTGAATGTGAAGGCCTTCTTACAGGTGATGGATCTTGTAGTGTGAAATGAGTGGCATAATTTGATGCAACATTCCATGAAACATGGACAAAGGAAGATGTCAACGGATGCGAGGATCATGGAAAGGTAGACTCCACAAATTGAACATGATGAGAGAAAAAGATCTTTTTCAACACATGTTAATAAAATTTGTAGGCGCTTTGATTTGAGGAGTAACCAATGGAGATGCATGGCTTAGAGCGAGACTCAAGTTTATGATTTGCATAAGGTCGCAACCAAGGAAATCAAAGATGTAACACCTCGAAAACTAGACCCAGAAAAAATTTACAGAAATTTACCAGAAACAGTGAACCACGGTAGGGTTCATGGACCGTAATAGGGTCTACGGTCCGTAGACCTGCCCGTGGTCTTGACTTGGAAGTCACCAAGCCCAAACATCAGACCACGAGCACCTTCACGGTCCGTGGTCTTGATGATGGGCCATGGTGGCGCCCGTAGAGTCGAGGCAGTGACCCTCCCTAGCCAGCCCCTTAGACCCCCACACCTAAGTGAGGACCATGAGGACCTTCACGGTTCGTGGTCCTTCACACGGCCCGTGGGGGCGTCCGTGGAGCCTTACCAGTAAGCCCCCTAGCCCCCTCTAGACCACAACCTAAGTGGAGACCACAGACACTTTCACGGTCTGTGGTCCTTCACACGGGTCGTGGTAGGGCTCGTGGACTCAAACTCTCAGCTAGTAGTCACCAAGTCCAGACCACGACCGACTTCACGGTCCGTGGTCCCTTTCACGGTTCGTGAAGGTGGTCGTGGTCTGCCCGTCTACAGTTTAAGTCAGGGTTATTTCGGTCTTTTCCTTATTTGTTGGACACCTAAACTACGTCATTTTAACCCTAAATTTCATGGTTTTAGTCAGTTTAAGCCTCGAAACATAACTGGAACTTACCCAAGTCATATCTTTAATCAAAACTTAGAAAATTAGAAGTGAAATGAGAGAAATAGGCGACCAACCCTAAGTTCAAGAACGCATCAAGTTTCCTCCAGTTCCAGCCCCGAAATCGAAAGATTTCTCCGTGGAATTTGTCACCAGGTATGTGGGATTTTACTAGTGGGTTCCTTTCACCCATTAGGTCCCTAGTTTTCAGCTAGTTTCTTGATTCCCTTATTATGACTAGACCTAGGGTTTCTTGAATGTTAGCATTATTGGGTTCTTAGCTGTTAGAATGATCGAAATAAGATTAGTATGTTAATATTCAGTCTATTGCATGAATTTTAGAACCCTAGCTATGTAGTTTTTTAGTTCTTGAATTACACATGTTATGCCAGATATTTAAGTTATTCCAGGTATACATGCCTCAGTTTGAAATGTGTCATTATCAGTTATTTATGTGCATTCTCAATTTGCATGTCGTTTTGAGCTATCCAGTATGTCACAGTACTTCAGTCATAATGTGTTAATCACTTAATCTATTGGGAGTAGCATAATACCGAGTTGGACTAGGGTTCAACATACCCAAACAGTCCTAAAACTACTAGCCACGTAGGTTGTAAGTCCCCTATGTGGGAATCATTTTAGTGATCACGACAGCATGCCTCTACACTTTTGGTCGGGTGTATTGGGTCCTCTCGATGGGGCGTATACATCGGACTCCATATTTAGCTCATGTGGTTTTATTATTTGTTATTAGTAGCTCCCACAGCTCAGTCAGACTCTATTGCATTGACCATTTTTAGTACAGTCAGTGTTAAGTCTCAGTATGTTATAAATTGGTCATTTCATTCAGTTAGCTCAGTATTCAGTATCTATATCATGTCCAGATTATGCATTTGCTTTATTGCTTGTTTAGTTATGTGTTTATTTCAGCTTTATTCTATCCTGCATGCTCAGTACCTTTTAAGTACTGACGCATATATTGTGCTACATCTTCTCATGATGTAGGTTCAGGTCCCCAGCAGTCAGATCACGCTTAGATCGGTTCCCGATCTCTAGTTCAGCAGTATCAGCAGTGAGTCCTCATTCTTCGAGGACAATAGTCATGTTATCTTTTCAGTATTTTAGTCATTTAGTTTTAGTTTTGCTAGACTTAGCTGGTGCATGTCCCAACATTTCTAGTGAGTTAGAGGCTATTTTCAAAGATAGTTAGATTCAGCTTAGTTATTGAGTTTGGTCTTCCTTTTGTATTAAACTCTTAGATTATATATTCAGTTTTAGTATATGGGTATTCCCCATCATTTCAGTTTTATTTATGATTTAGCTTCCACATCAGTTATTATTATCCTTAGTATGCTCATGTCATGCCAATAGGGTTAGCTTGGGATCACTTGTGATCCTAGGTCCCGTGTCCGCGTCTCGGGGGTAGCTCGGGGCGTGACAAACTTGGTATCAGAGTCTTACGTTTAAGAGTCCTAGGATATCTGAAAGGCCGCGCTAAGTAGAGTCCTTTTCATGGGTGTGAAGTGCACTACATCTAATGAGAGGGAGGCTACAAAGTGTTTTAGGAGAAATCTTCATTTTCTTGTTACTTTTATCGTTCATAAGGTATGATCTAATTCCATTCTAACTCGACGTTCTACGTTTCAGTGTGATCATGCCTTCTCGTAGAGCTAATGCCAAAAATGCGAATGCCAGAAATGTGAATGCCAATAACGCAAACGCAGCTTCTCCTGTCCCAGATCAAGAAGTATGCAGAGTTCAAGAACGCCATTCAGATATTGGCTCAGAGTGTGGCCAACCAGAATAACCAGTGGGCTCTAGTTCCAGAAAATGCTAATGTTGGGTCAGCTGCAGCCAGAGTGTGAGACTTTGTTAGGATGAATCCGCCGGAGTTATTAGGATCACAGGTTGGAGAAGATCCCCAAAACTTCATTGATGAGGTCAAGAAGATCTTTGAAGTGATACAGGTAACTGGGAATGATCAGGTTGAGTTAGCATCTTACCAACTTAAGGATGTATCTCATATCTGGTATACTTAGTGGAAGGAGAACAGGGGTACAGATGCAACTCCTATCACTTGGGATTGCTTTAGTGAGACCTTCCTGGACAGGTTTTTCCCAAGAGAGATAAGGGAGGCGAAAGCTCAGGAATTTATGAACTCAAGGCAAGGTAGCATGACAGTCCATGAGTATGGGCTCAAGTTTACCCAACTCTCCAGGTATGCTCCTCACACGGTTGCTGATTCCAGGGCTCAGATGAATAAGTTTCTATATGGAGTGTTAGACTTGGTGAAGACAGAGTGTAGAAATGCTATGTTGCTGGAAAATATGAGCATCTCTAGGCTCATGACTCATGCTCAGCAGGTTGAGGGTGATAAGCTTAGGGAACAGGCTAAAGAGAACAAGAAGGATAGGACCAGAAACTATGACTACTCTCAGCAGAAATTGGGTGGTGGAAATCGCTCGCAGGGTCAGCATAAATTTTCAGCTCCAGCACCTTCATCAGCTAGTGTTCTGTCCCCAAGTTCAGACAAGATCAGAAAGGTAGGGCATCAGTATCTAAGTCTCAAGGAAGTGTTTCAGGAACCAAAACCTACCTAACTTGCCCCAAGTATGGTAAGAACTATCCGGGTGAGCGCCTTGCAGGAAAGGAAGGATGCTTTAGGTGTGGTCAGTCTGGTCATAGGTTGAAGGATTGTCTTTCTAAACAGGGTCAATGAGGAAATGGTAGAGCTCAGTCCACAACTTCAGCAGCACCAGCAAGTCACCCGACTCAGCAGGGTAACTTATCTGGTACAGATGGCGAACAACGCCAAAATAGGCTCTATGCTCTTCAGGCTCGCCAGGATCAGGAAGATTCTCCTAATGTAGTCACTGGTACGTTACGAGTCTTTGATCTTGATGTTTATGCTTTGTTAGATCCAGGGGCTACTCTTTCCTTTGTTACTCCTTATATAGCAGTTAAGTTTGATGTTAGTCCAGAAACTCTCTCAAAACCCTTCTCAGTCTCTACTCCAGTCGGTGACCCAGTTATAGCTAGACGGGTATACAAAAATTGCCCTGTCACAGTCTCCCAAAAAGGCACCTCAGCAGATCTTATAAATTTATAAATGGTAGACTTCGATGTCATTCTAGGCATGGATTGGTTACATTTTTGTTATGCCCCAGTCAATTGTAGAACTAGGATTGTTCGTTTTCAGTTTCTAGACGAACCAATCCTAAAATGGAAGGGTAGTAGCTTAGCGCCTATGGGTCGTTTCATTTCTTACGTTAAGGCCAGAAAGATGATCTTTAAGGGTTATCTCTATCATCTAGTTCGGGTTAAGGATTCAAGCTCCGAAACCCCAACTCTTGAGACAGTTCCAATGGTTAATGAGTTTCCAGAAGATCTTTCCAAAGCTCCTCCCGATAGGGAAATCGACTTTGGAATTGATCTCCTTCCAGATACCCAACCTATTTCTATTCCTCCTTACAGAATGGCTCCAGCTGAGCTTAAGGAATTGAAGGAGCAGTTGAAAGACCTTCTAGACAAGGGCTTCATCAGATCTAGTATTTCGCCATAGGGTGCACCAGTGTTGTTCGTAAAGAAGAAAGATGATTCTCTCAGAATGTGCATTGACTATAGGTAGTTGAACAAGGTTACAATCAATAATAAGTATCCCATTCCCAGGATTGATGACTTGTTTGACCAACTTCAAGTTGCTAGTCATTTCTCAAAGATAGACCTCAGATCGGGTTATCATCAGCTTAAAGTCAGAGATAGTGACATTCCGAAGACAGCCTTTAGGACTTAGTATGGTCAATATGAATTTGTAGTTATGTCATTTGGACTAACCAATGTTCCTGCAGCTTTCATGGACTTGATGAACAGAGTGTTCAAGTAGTACTTGGACTTGTTCGTTATCGTCTTTATTGATAATATCCTCATTTACGCAAGAAATGAGGAAGAACATGAGAGTCATTTGAGAGTTGTTCTAGAGACTCTCAAAGATCGCCAATTATTCGCCAAATTTAACATGTGTGAGTTTTGGTTACAGTCAATTGCTTTTCTTAGACATATAGCGTCTAGTGAAGGGATGCGAGTAGATTCCCAGAAAATTAAGGCAATGAAACAATGGCCCAGACGTACCTCTCCTATCGATATCAAAAGTTTCTTAGGTCTAGCGGGTTATTACAGAAAGTTCGTGGAAGGATTTTCATTCATAGCCTCACCATTAACTAGGTTGACTCAGAAGATGGTCAAGTTTCAGTGGTCAGATGATTGTGAGAAAAGCTTCGTAGAATTGAAAACTAGGTTGACTACAACTCCTGTTTTGACTCTACCAGAGGGTTCAGACGGTTATGTGATTTATTGTGATGCATCCAGAGTCGGCCTAGGTTGTGTGTTGATGCAATGAGGTAAGGTTATATATTATGCTTCCAGACAACTTAAGATGCATGAGAAGAATTATCCGACTCATGACCTCGAGCTTGTAGCGGTGGTGTTTGCACTCAAGATTTGAAGGCACTACTAATTGTATGGTGTTCATGTAGATGTGTTTACAGACCATAAGAGCCTTCAATATGTGTTCACCCAGAAAGAGTTGAATCTTCGCTAGAGAAGATGGCTTGAATTCCTCAAGGATTATGACATAAGTGTGCATTACCATCCTGGTAAGGCAAAAGTAGTAGCAGATGCCCTTACTAGGCTATCTATGGGTAGTGTAGCACATGTTGAGAAAGAAAGAAAAGAGCTAGCAAAGGATGTTCACAGACTTGCTCGCCTAGGAGTTCGTCTTATGAGCATATCAGATGGTGGTGTAACGATTCAGAATGGGGCAGAATCTTCTTTGGTAGTGGAAGTTAAGGAAAAGAAAGATAGTGATCCGATATTACTTGAACTCAAGGGTGACGTCCACCAACAAAGAGTTGAGGTTTTCTCCCAAGGGAAAGATGGTGTGCTTCGCTACCAGGGTCGATTATGTGTTCCAGATGTGGGCGAGTTAAGACAACATATTCTTGCAGAGGTCCATAACTCCAGATATTCTATTCATCCAGGTGCCACTAAGATGTACCGCGATCTGCGGGAAGTCTATTAGTGGAATGGTATGAAAAGAGATATAACAGATTTTGTGGCAAAGTGCCCCAATTGCAAGCAAGTCAAGGTAGAACATCAGAAACCAGGAGGTATGACTCAAGAGATTGACATTACTACTTGGAAGTGAGAAGTTATCAACATGGACTTCATCATAGGTTTACCACGTACTCGAAGACAACATGACTCTATTTGGGTGATAGTTGACAGAGTTACTAAGTCTTCTCGCTTTTTGGCGGTTAAGACTATAGATTCGGTGGAGGACTACGCCAAGCTTTATATTAATGAGATTATAAGGTTGCATGGGGCTCCTTTGTCTATCATCTCATATAGAGGTCATCAGTTTACCTCTCATTTCTGGAAGTCATTCTAGAAAGGTCTTGGTACTCAGGTTAACCTTAGCATAACATTTTATCCACAGATGGATGGTCAGGCAGAGTGTACCATTCAGACCTTAGAGGACATGTTGAGAGCTTGTGTGATCGACTTCAAGGGTAGTTGGGATGATCACATTTCTCTTATTGAGTTCGCCTACAACAATAACTACCATTCCAGCATTCAGATGGCCCCTTATGAGACATTATATGGGCGTAGATGTAGATCTCCAGTTGGTTGGTTTGAAGTAGGTGAAGCAGTCTTAATAGGGATAGATTTAGTTCATGATGCTATGGAGAAAGTGCAACTCATTAGAGATAGACTTAAGACAACCCAGAGTCGCCACAAGTTTTATGCAGATGTAAGGAGAAGGGAACTAGAGTTCCAAGTTGATGATTGGGTTTTCCTAAAAGTGTCACCTATGAAGGGGGTGATGAGATTTGACAAGAAAGGGAAGCTCAGTCCCAGATATGTAGGCCCTTACAAGATTCTGAAAAGGATTGGTAAAGTGGCTTATGAGTTAGAGTTACCAGCAGAATTAGAAGCAGTGTATCCAGTCTTTCACATTTCACTATTGAAGAAGTGTGTGGGTGATCCAGCATCTATGGTGCCATTAGAGAGTGTGGAAGTAAAATATAGTCTTTCTTATGAGGATGTACCAATTGAGATTCTTGATCGTCAGGTTAGAAGATTGAGAAACAAGGAAATCGTTTCAGTCAAGGTTTGGTGGAGGAGTCAGTCCATAGAAGGAGCTACCTTGCAAGCAGAAGCAGCCATGAAATCCAAGTATCCTCACCTCTTTCCTTCCGAATCCATTCTAGCTTGACGTAATAGTTCCTCTTCAGTTTTTCAGTCATTCATACGTGAAATCAGTCTTAGTATCATGTTCCTTCAGTCTGTACTTGCATTTTCAGCATACTTGTATGTTTTCAGAACTTATTTCAGTCAGAAATTAGCCTTCAGTGTTTAGTGGTAGGGTTGCAGTTCATTCCCTCCATTTCAGCTAGTTTAGTCTTCATTCAAGGACGAATGATCCCAAGGGGGAGATATTGTAACACCTCGAAAACCAGACCCAAAAATTGACCTGAAATAGTAAACCACGGCAGGGTTCAAGGACCGTAATAGGGTCTACGGTCCGTAGACGTGCCTGTGGTCTTGACTTGGAAGTCACCAGTCCCAGACATCAGACCACGAGCACCTTCACGGTCTGTGGTCTTGATGACGGGCCGTGGTGGAGCCTGTAGAGTCGAAGCAGTGACCCTCCCTAGCCAGCCCCTTAGACCCCCATGCCTAAGTGAGGACCACGAGGACCTTCACGGTCCGTGGTCCTTCACACCCGTAGGGGCGTCCGTGGAGCCTTACCAATAAGCCCCCTAGCCAGTCCCTCTAAACCATAGCCCAAGTGGAGACCACAGACACATTTACGGTCTGTGATCCTTCACATGGGCCGTGGTAGGGCTCGCGGACTCAGACCCTCAACTAGTAGTCACCAAGTCCAGACCACAACCGACTTCACGGTCTGTGGTCCCTTTCATGGTCCGTGAAGGTGGCCGTGGTCTGCCCGTGTACAATTAAGTCAGGATTATTTTGGTCTTTTCCTTATTCGTTGGACACCTAAACTACATCGTTTTAACCCTAAATTTCTTGGTTTTAATCAGTTTAAGCCTAGAAACATAACTGGAACTTACCCAAGTCAGATCTTTAATCAAAACTTAGAAAATTAGAAACGAAAGGAGAGAAAGAGGCGACCAACCCTAAGTTCAAGAACGCATCAAGTTTCCTCCAGTTCCAGCCCGAAAAACGAAAGATTTCTCCGTGGAATTCGTCACTAGGTATGTGGGATTTCACTAGTGGGTTCCTTTTAACCATTAGGTCCCTAGTTTTCAGCCAGTTTCTTGATTCCCTTATTATGACTAGACCTATGGTTTCTTGGATGTTAGCATTATTGGGTTCTTAGCTGTTAGAATGTGATCCAAATCAGATTAGTATGTTAATATTCAGTCTATTGCATGAATTTTAGAACCCTAGCTATGTAGTTCTTTAGTTCTTGAATTACACATGCTAGGCCAGATATTTCAGTTGTTCCAGGTATACATGCCTTAGTTTGAAATGTGTCATTATCAGTTATTTATGCGCATTCTCAGTTTGCATGTCGTTTTGAGCTATCCAGTATATCATAGTAATTCAGTCATGATGTGTTAATCACTTAATCCATTGGGAGTAGCATAATACCGAGTTGGACTAGGGTTTAGCGTACCCAAATAGTCCCATAAATACTAGCCACGTAGGTTGTAAGTTCCCTCTGTGGGCATCATTTTAGTGATCACGCCAGCATGCCTCTATACCTTTGGCCGGGTGTAGTGGGTCCTCTCGATGGGGCGTATACATCGGACTCCACATTTAGCTCATGTGGTTTTATTATCTGTTATTAGTAGCTCCCACAGCTCAGTCAGACTCTATTGCATTGACCATTTTCAGTACAGTCAATTTTCAAGTATCAGTATGTTATAAATTGGTCATTTCATTCAGTTAGCTCAGTATTCAGTATCTATATCATGTCCATATTATGCATTTGCTTTATTACTTGTTTAGTTATGTGTTTATTTCAGCTTTATTCTATCCTGCATGCTTAGTACATTTTAAGTACTGACGCATATATTACGCTACATCTTCTCATGATGTAGGTTCAGGTCCCCAGCAGTCAGATCTCGCTTAGATCGATTCTCGATCTCTAGTTCAGCAGTATCAGCGGTGAGTCCTCATACTTCGAGGATAATAGTCATGTTATCTTTTCAGTATTTTAGTCATTTAGTTTCAGTTTTTCTAAACTTAGCTGGGGCATGTCCCAACATTTCTAGTCAGTTAGAGGCTATTTTCAAAGATAGTTAGATTCAGCTTAGTTATTGAGTTTGGTCTTCCTTTTGTATTAAATTCTCAGATTATATATTTAGTTTTAGTATATGGGTATTCCTTATCATTTCAATTTTATTTATGATTTAGCTTCCGCATCAATTATTATTATCCTTAGTATGCTCATGTCATGCCAACAGGGTTAGGTTGGGATTACTTGTGATCCTAGGTCCCGTGTCTGCGTCTCGGGGGTAGCTCGAGACGTGACAAAAGACATCCAAAGACACATAGTTTGGTTCTAGTAGGAGCAGTACCAAACAACTTTTGAAACAGGGATGATAGTCAAGTGACGGGGTAGGTATATGATTATTCAGATCAGTGGCAGCTTGAAAATCATGCGACCAGAAAGATGAAGGTAGATAAGCTTGGTGAAGAAGAGTGAGCCCAGTTGCAACTATTTGATGGTGTCTCCTTTTTGTATAGACAATGTGTTGTGGAATATATGGTGGAGATGTTAAATGACTTATTCCACGAGCGGTTAAAAGATCTTTGAGCTTAAGATATTTAGTGTCACCATCAGTGAAGAGAGTTTTTATTGGTTTTTCGAAGTATTTCTCAACCAACAATTTGAATTTGGGAAACAAGTTGGTGACATTTGATTTTCTCATCAACTGGTAAATCTAATATACTTAAAGTAGTGATCAACACAAATTAGATAATATTTGAAACCATCAATAGATTCAATTGGAGCAGGCCACCATACATCACTGAGAAGTAACTATAAGGGAGATGAACTACAAAGAGTGGACTAGCTAAATAGAAGCCGGTGACTTTTATTACAAGCACACGAGACACATGACTTTGACGTAAGAGATGATAATGACAGAGGTAGAGAGTTGGTGTGGATGATGTGATGAAGAATCCTATTTGAAGGATGTCAAAAACGACGTTGCCAATCAACATTAGGTGCTTTAATAGTGTTGTGAACAGTAGGTGGGGATGACGTTGGAAGAACATAGACATCATTTTTACTTTTCCTTGTAGCACGACCTCCCTAGTGTTGAGATCCTTCACAAAGAAATATTGCAGAAAAAAATCAAAAGACACTTTGTTAGTTTTGTAGAATTTGCCAATAGAAATCAGATTGGATTTAATAGTTGGAACACAAAGGACATTGCGAAGGCGTAATGTGTTTGAGGAGGAATTTATGTTGGATGTACCAACATGTGTAATATTAAAATCGAAGCCATCACCTATTTGCACTTTATCAGGGCCATTATGATCCGAAGACATGGATAAGTTTTGAATGTCAATGGTGACATGGTGTGAAGCATCCTAATCCATTAACCATTCTTGTGTTGTGGAGTAGAGATAATAGTATTGTTTACTGACGTAGTTCCAAGTAGAATTTCTTTGGCTCTGTAACATTTATTTCCAACATATCTAGGCTTTTTACAAAATTGATAAATGACACGAGGCTTGTGAGTTCTCTGATTTTCCCCATGTTGTCCCAAATTTGTGTGAAAAATGTTTGGCTGATTGTGATTAGAGTAGAAACCTATGTTGTGGTGATGTGGTTGATGTGACTTGGTTGTTGTATTCACTGTGGCAATGGACACATCAGAACCCATAGATTTGGACTTGGCCAAATAAGATTCAAAGTCTGTGAGTTTGTCATGAAGATCTTCAAATGAGATGCACATATCACAAGTTTTAATAGTAGCAGTTATTTCCTTGTAATTAGGGCCAACTCCATTAAGGGTATAGAGAATAAGATAATCTTATAAATACGCGAACCAACAAGAGCAAGGTTGTCTGCCATGGTATAGATCTGCTGAAGATATTCACATATAGTTTGTTCATCTCATTGAATCACAGAGAGGCATTCTTTAAGTGACATGATTCGTGATCTTGATTTGTTTGTATGTTTTTTTTGGATTATTGTCTAAGCATGGTGAGAAGTTTTGGAAGAGGCTACGAATGGTACAATAGCCTCTGAAATCGAGGCTAAGATGGCATGAAGGATTAATTTGTCATGTATTGT
The DNA here is from genome assembly GCA_036250505.1 of Solanum acaule. Taxonomy (NCBI): domain Eukaryota; kingdom Viridiplantae; phylum Streptophyta; class Magnoliopsida; order Solanales; family Solanaceae; genus Solanum; species Solanum acaule. Next base: position 28,486 of record JAJOOR010004141.1, read on the forward strand.
CTAAAAATTAGTTTCATCATCAGGAACTTGCACAGAGCCATTGATATACCCCATGAGATTGTATCCGAAGAGAAGAGAGTGTAATTGGACTTTTCAGGAAATAAAGTTGGTGGAAGTCAGTTTCAATGGTAATTATGCGGCAACATTGATGCATACAAACACTTCACCCGAGTGTGATGTTATGTTGAGAGTGTTGATGACTATAGCACTAGATGAGAAGACTAGTGTCTTTGGATCAATATCCATGGAGGAAGGAAGAAAAAAGAAAACAATAAGAGAGGTTGGATCGAGATTGCAGTTAAGCAAAGGTTATATCTGATACCATATGAGAGACTTGATATGTGAGAATAAGAACTCTATATTTTATTTCTGGTAGACTTCATATATATATATATATATATACACATATATACTAAAAAGTGATCTGATATATTATAATCAATTACTATGATTTAACTGCTACTTTCATGAGATTTTGATTGAGTGAAAATTTGCTACTTCATTTGTTTTGATCTTGTGAAAATATTCTGTATCATTAACAATAACCCAGTAAACATGATAATTTGAAGAAAAAAAATATGTCATGACAATTCAAGTCTTTTGTCACTTGTGAGACTAACATGAGATTGAACTTGAATGTTGCGAGACATAAAACTTTTTAATGAAGGTCATTTTGGTAATCTAACTTTGAATTTAAAATCTTCTCACTTATCATATAAATTAAAATGTTATAAAAACATTTAATCATTTAATTAAATATTAAATTGTATTATTTTAATAATAATATTAATGACTTTTGTACTTCCTTAGATTAATTCCTAACTAAATTAAGTTGTATCGTTTTAATAAAAATGTTAATGACTTTTGCACTTTCTTAGATTAATTCCTAGCTAAAATATTTAATTTAATAATATTTATCATCTATAATCTATATGTATATTTAATTTAATCATCATCATCATATCATATCATATATATATATATATATATACACATACACACACACTAAATTATTATTATTTTTATATAAAAAACTAAGTAATTAAATATTAAATGTTTCTAAAAAAAAATGACCATTTTTCATTCACTAAATTAACACTGTTCCTCTAATAACTTATGCTTCAAAACTAAACTATTACGCAATCATTAATGTTTCAATGCACAAAAAAAAAAAATCACAGATCTTTTTTTTAGGAATTTCAAAGGTTATTTTGAAATTTACAACCAATTTAATATGGTTCATGTATTAGCAAAAGGTCACATTATCCAAGAAAAATTATTGATATTCTCATTCATTTATATCATTCCCTTATAATTTTTTGATTATCCCTACATTTGTCATCTATAAATATGAAAATTATTGGACTAAACAACATTATGTGATACAAGGAATGGACAAGCTAAGATTTGGGGGATCAACTTCTTCAGGGATGAACAAAGCATTATTTTTGCTCTGTTTTTTTTAGAAGAACAAAGGTGAATGATCTTCAAGAAGGATATACTTTTTTTAGTACATAGTTTCCTTCTTTGAATGTAAAATAAAGGGTCATGCATCGAAATATAAGATCGTGACTCTTTACTAATATACTTGTGTGATGTAATTTGTAAAAAGATTAATTATAATTTACTTGATCTTTTTAACGATTAAATTATTATACTTTATTAATTGATAATAAAAGTTATTTAATTTGTTCTTATGAGTTTATTAATTACTTATTTATGTTTATTTTTTGTAAGGGGGTGTAAGATAGAATATAAAAAACATCATTTTTTATCAATTTTTTTTCTTAGGGGTGTACAAGATTGAAATACGATGAATAATTTGAAATGGTTAAAGTAACGTATGACTAAATTATTAATAAATTAATTTATGAAATAAATAATGATATAAATGTTTATCCTTATTTATTTATCCTTTTGTCTCACTCTTAGAAAGGCAAATTCAATGTTTCAACTTTTGATACCGTTTCATATTTTAAGTTGTCACTCCGTTGATGCTATGTTTCTTTATTCTAAGCCCATTTATGAAAAAATTAATTTGGTAGGATCCAATACTTGATATGATCCCTTAATAATAAAAAAAACTAATATTGATTATTTATTGTAGCCTTCATTTTATTTTAATTAACTTTAAGAAGTGGCTATCAAATTCTTTTCATTTTTATTTTTCTTCTCTTCTCTGAACATTGTCTTGTAGGTAATTAACATATAGGATAAGAATATACATATATTAATTTGTGTTAATAATTATAGAATTTTAAAGTACTAAGTATTATTATCTTTTATTTCATTTGGAGAAGAGATACTTTATTGTCATATTTTAATATGTTATTGGTATCCAAGAGTAGATTCCAAATATTTGAACTATTTTTAGTTTGAAAATGAATGATATTCATGTAATTTAATTATAAATCTATTTTTGATACATTGATAATTTGGAACAATTTTTGTTAATTTAGATGTGTAGTGGGAAGCTCCTAACTTCAAAGTTAGATTACCATATTTCCCTTTTTAATTTTTTTTTTTTTTTTTTGGGAATTTAAGTAAAAAGAAGTCCAAAGGTCATAACTTTTTATTAAAGAACCATGTCTTCTCTAAGAATTCAATGACTATATTGATATATAACTATACTTCTTCCATAAGAGATAACCCACGTAAGTTTTTTTTTTTTTAACTTTCAGAAATGAAAGATTTGTTCTTTAATATTGATCAACTTTTGCATTTGTTTATTATCAATAACTTAAAATTGAAAGAATTTTTTATATTATGTATATTGCTCGCTGTTTTCTCTTGTTTTTTTTTTTGGTCTTCTTCATGAACATCTATATATGTGGTTATATTCTTTTCTTGTATTTAGATTATTTGGAATAATATTATGCCCACTTAACTTTGAAGCACCATGTGATTATATATATTTTTTATTTGTGCAAGTTCTATATGGTTAAAGTACTGACATTGACAATAAATAATTTATTTCCTTTTTTCTGGTAAATTTCTTTCATTTCTCTTGATAATCGTTATTTCATTATAGAATTATAGTTTTCATTTTTTTTGGGTGAAAATGTTTACACAACACCTTATGAACTAGCAAAACTTATTTTTTTCTATTTTTTTACTTATCAATTGATTTACATTTTAAAAGTCTCTAAAAAGAGTGATTGTTATATTAATATTATTTTTAATAATAAATATTATCTATAAAGTAACAATATAATAGTAAATTTATATTCATTGTACTTATCTACGAAACATGTTTTTCATTGTTTGTTATATCAATTTCTGAATTTTCAATTGGTGCATATATTATATTTCTATTTTAAAAGTTGAAAAATTATAAATTGAAAGTTTAATTATCAAAATGTCCATTAAAAATTGTAGGACGTTTTTATCCTTTAATCATGAACAATTTTCTTCATATTCATGTACAAAATTATAAAAACATTCAAAAAATATTACATTTACTTATAATAATTATTTTTATAAAATTATAATGAATCACCAAAAGGCAAAATGAGTTTAGTAGTCTAACCATCACCATATATAATAGCTATTAATTCTTTGTTTCTGATTTTTTATTTCTTATTTCTTGTAATTTAAAGGGGTAGATAAAAAACTTTATCTTTATGTATTCTTCTTAATTAAAATAATTAAGAGTTATTAATTATGTGATTTTTGTAGAAATTAACAATAAAAGTTCATCCCAACTTTATCAAAAAAACTATTACTGACAATTTAAACACTCAATACTTATTTATTATAGTATTTTATTATTTCTATGCAAGTTACAAATTGTACTACTTATTGTAAATATAAATATAAATACTAAAGCATGACGCTTCATTGCATATTCAAGTTAATTTCCGTCTCCTCATTCCAAAATTAGGTAGTTTTTTTCTTTTTCTTTTTGTTACCTTTAACAGTTTTTGATATTTTTGCTCTATTACACAATTCTTTTTTGCACTTCCGTCTTTAGCTCTTCTCTAACTAATCCAATGGTGAGATTTTTGACGTGCTAATTATAAGTTTGTGTTCTTGAATACAAATTTTATATATTTTAAGATGTGGATAAAAGTACTTGTAGGTTGAGTCGGAGGCAAAATCACGTAATACTATGAAAAATTACAAAATAGAAGTAAAAATCTTTTGCGGTATTTTTTAGGAATAATGTAGTTGAATCTCTTTTATTCTGCTTGAACTTTAATGATTTCAACTTTCTGATAGATGACGATAACGTCATACAGAGAGGAGTTTAGCCTCAAAGATCTTGAAAAGAAAATGACATATGTATACATTGTTACTGATCTTTTAGTCTATTGCAGGCTTATAATTTTACTGTGGATTCAAATATAATACTATTTTTTTTATAGATGTAAAATGACTATTTTAGATGGTAGGAGATAGTGTACTATATTACATTGAATTTCAGATACTTATGATAAAGAAAGAGGAAGTCTAATAATAATAATATATATATATATATATAGCAAGATCCTAACCTCAAAATTGAATTATCATTTTGCCCCTAATTTTCCAGTTGATGATGCATTGTTTACTTTAAATGCAATAATGGCTAAATAATGGATTAGGAGAATAAGGAATGTCGGAGTGTATTTGATTTATTAATGTATTCTTAATAAATACTAAGTAATGGTTATGATAATCAACCTTATAGTAGACTTTTCTGCTCCTATGTTTAAAAAATGAAAATTGGACCATTCACATTCTTATGAATTAATAAGGACTCACATTTAATATGGATTTTTATATAAAATTTTAGTTACAAAAGAGTGATAAATAGGATAATTATGCTCCATTTCATTACACTCCCAACTTCACAATAATCATAGAAATATGACATATTTACATAAGAATACAATATCATCCTTTTCTCCTAGAATAGTAAGAATATGGTACTGAGGTTGATATTTATTTTCTTCCGTATAAATAATTGCTTTTTAATTGTATATTATGATGGTTTAAAATGCTGATTTAGGATACTAGCTTTATAAATTTATTCCTACAATTGTATTACTAGAAAAAAGGGTTAGTTATATGCTTACACTTTAAAATGCGTATACGTATTGTATTTATGCTTAATTTGGGGTAAGATTCTTTAGAGCTATTTGTAGTAACATTAATTTTGAAAATTTTGGTACAACTTATATTTTATCATGTCATGTTTGTAGTTGTACAAACTGCCACATATTTATTATTTGATTACACATTGAACCTATATAACTAAATTTAATTGTTTTTTCTAAGTTTAGGCGATCCTTAATATTTTGTATTGAACAATTAAGTCATTTAAGTAGCTTAATTATTTGTCAAATTCAATTTGTGCTTTCTTTCTTCAAATTTATATTACTCTTTCCACACATTTTTAATATTATCTTATTAATTTAAAAAAAAATATGCTAGCAGAATTGGGACACACGTGCAATGCACATGTCCTGAAATTAGTATTATTATTAGTGGGAAGCTCCAAAGTAAAAAGTTGAATTACCATTTTGCCCCTCTACTAAATTAAAATTTGATTAAATATAAATATTTTAATTACATAATGGTAGAATTTGAAGTCCTTAAGCCCTTTAATAATTAAATTATCATTTTCTTGATAAATGAGTACATTGATATTACTTTTAACGGAAAGGGCCAAAAATACCCTTAGACTATTTGAAAAGGTTTAAATATACCCTCCATCTATCTATTGGGCTAAAAATACCCCTCAGTCTACCTTTTTGGTCCATTTCTACCTTTAAAACTAACACCCTTTTTTTAAAAAAATATTATTATTATTATTTATTATGTGGCATTTTCTTATTGGATAAATTAAACCCCAAACCATTTAATTTCTCTCGCCCACTCCGACCCATTCCAGTGCTCACAACCCAGAACCCAATTAAAAGACCCATGGATATTGATCGCTCATTTTTTTCCCTTCAACCCTAATAGCTCTTTCTTCTTCCCTCTTTTTTTTTATTTAACAATTTCAACACCAACTTGCCTTATTCACCATTCTACCAAACTAGACCAAAACAACAGCAAAACAACATCTAAACTCTACCAAAAAAACTACATCAAAACTGGTAAAAAAAACTCTACCAGCAAAACTACACCAAACTCTACGAAAATTGCACCTAACTATAACAAAACAGGGGCAAAACGACACTTAGATTCTACCAAAAACTAAACCAAAGAAAAAAAAAAAGCTGTGGCACAAGGGCAACAAAAGTGCACCATAACGAGATAAAAAAATTGAACCAAAATTCGATACTAAACTGCACCAAACGTGGTCCAAAAATGAAAATAAATTTGGTTCAAATTTACTTCATTAACGATGGAAATACATTATAATGAAACTTGCGAATCATACCAATTCCTAAAACATAAGAACATTAACCAAACTTAATACAATTTCACTCTAAGCTTGAAACTTTCCCCTCTAAATAGATGCATAATTCAAATCTGTCAATTTAGCCATATCATTCACCGTCTAATTCTTTAACATGTTCCATTCTTGACAAGGGCATCCAATGACTTTTTTTACTGTGTATAAACATTGTCACATGAAGTGAAAAGTTTTTTTATTATCTTGTCATTCCAATAACAACGATTCGTCTCATAGCAACAACATTTATAGAACCTACGACCATAGTGTCGTAGTCGTAAAAAATTGGCAACCATTCTACAATGACATACAGGGGCTCTCCTTAATCACGACAAGAAGCAGAAGAATATTCAAACATTTGAAGGAAACTAATTTGATTTGAAATTAGTGTTGAAATTGTTAAATAAAAAAGAGGGAAGAAGAAAGAGCTATTTATGGCGATCAATATCCATGGGTCTTTTAATTGGGTTCTGGGTTGTGAGCACTGGAATGGGTCGGAGCGGGTAGAGAGAAATTAAATGATTTGGGGTTTAATTTATCCAATAATAAAATGCCATGTAATAAATAGTAATAAATATATATTTTTAAAATGAGGTGTTAGTTTTAAGGGTAGAAATGAGCCATAAAGGTGGACTGAGGGGTATTTTTAGCCCAATAGGTGGATGAAGGGTATATTTAAACCTTTTCAAATAGTTCAAGGGTATTTTTGGCCTTTTTCCGTACTTTTAATCGTAATCATAAATCTCATAATGGAAGAATTTGAAAAGTTATGATATGGAAAGTCATTCATCACTTTAATGTAGAAATCATTTTCAGAATTAAAACTTGAATTTAAGGGTCATTTCCTAATGCTATTGAAGAACCAACTTACAAAGATAGTGTTTACATCCCTACTTTATTCAAATAGGGCAAAACGTCGCGGTGACTCAATAAATAATAAATTAATTCAATTTTAAAAGATTTTGAGAATAAACGAATTTTAAAGGAGTCGCCACCTAATTTTAGGAAAAAACTAGGAAACCATTAACTGATCGACGAAACCAAGATTCTAGGTAAGGGGTTCAAGTAATTCTGAAGGGAAGGTGTTAGGCATCCTTCGAAATCCACAAATGTGGGTCCCGATTGAATTCATTTTTTTCAAATTGAGGAGGAGATAAAATAATATACAAGTAAAGCAAACATGCGATATACACAAGTAATAAAACAAAACAATAATATAAGACACGGCCTAAAATTTGTCTAACATCAATAAATACAAAATAATAAATAAAAATTATAATTCGAACTCCGTTTGAATAACTTCAATGGGAAGAAGCAGCTCCGTGTACCTGTAAAGACACTTAGTAAAAGTGTTAGTACTAAATAAATATGAATAACTCAAATAATAACTTAAAAATAAAACCCATCTTATTGACATGGAAGACCTTGAAAATCGACGATAATTTCTTCATCGGCCAATTTTAACAAACAAAATAAAATTAGTAAAGGGAAATATAAAGACAGAGACCATTAATATTCGTGAATCAAACTAATCAACAACAAAATCTTAAACAATAACAATAAAAAAAAAGTAAGCCTAAAATTATAAAATTAAACATCTCTAACAACAAATAATAATCATGTCAACCAACAATGTTTTAGTAAAAATAACCTAGAGCGATAAAACAGTAAATAAGTAAGCAACATCAATTTATTTTACTAGAAATAAACATGACAAATTATGTAATAAATGAATTTAATATAGGGCAAATTACAGAAATCACATACTTTTAAGGCAAAATTACAATATATCCCTTAAAAGTTTATAATTACAGAAATCCCTCAAACGGATACAATAATATAAGCGCTGATACATTAATTTGATGCGCGAGATACATTAATCGTTAAGTAAGATACATTATATTTTATACATGATACACAAATCTAATGTACATTTTATACATGATACACTAATCTAATGCGCGAGATACAATAATATAAGCACTGATACATTAATCTGATGCGCGAGATACATTAATCTGATGCGCGAAAATGAGGGATTTTGGAAATTTGTAAAACTTATAGGGGATAATGGTAATAAGTAAATTAAAAGGTGGGATTTCTGTAATTTTTCCTTTAATATAACCACATTAACCGAAGGAATCAAAAGATGGAAACAGTAAAGCAGTAGTAAATTATACAAAATACTAACATCACAAATGAACAATGATAAGTAAACAAGAAAACATTTGCTAATATAAATTTTCCAGTAGCATAACTACACAAAAGTAAAAATAATAATAATAATAAAAAAACATATGAACAGAAATAAATAATGCAACAAAAATAGCTACAGCTAAATGAAACAAAGTCACCATGGAAAAAATGAAATCAAGAGGAAAACACCACTAACAAAACAAAACAAAGTCAACTTAACCAAAACATAACAACAAGTCAACAAGGATTAAAGATAAAGAACAAAACAAATAAAATAAATAAAATTGACAGGGGAAACTTTTCAAACAACTAAAATTATTAACAAAGATCTTCAATAAAAATACAAAGTTCAAACACTAGCAGTAAACCAAATCAACGTAACTAATGACATGTAAAAATGCAATTTTAAAATTAACTGAAAAAAATATCCTAAATTTTGTTATCGATAACTTATTTAAAATTATAAAAAAAATTATTTTGAACTATTAAATAAATAAAACTTAAAAATTACGAATTTTAAAAATTTAGGCCAAAATTGGGTGTCAATAGATAAAAGCTCACAATAGGAAATCGAATTAAGGAAATTGCACAATTCAACATGAGAAGATAAGAGAGTTAAAAGTTGCAAGTGAGGATAACCAAAAAAATGCTGAAAATTGGTAATATAGAAGAAAAAATGGCAGCGGAAAAAAAGAGAGTAAATTTAATACATGTGTAGTATTAAACAGTGAACAATCTTATGTTGATATGTTGTCTCTAACAATAACAAAGTTTTCTTTTCAGGGCATGAGGACTTTCTTTGCAATATCCTCAACTTTTCATTCTTGCTTTCTTTCTCCATTATAAAATTTTTCTTCCATGAAGCATTTAGAATTGTATGGGTGTTGGACTTGAAGTATAGATATCAATTTAAGGTATATGTAAAAAAATTCTTATTGTGCATTTAAATGAGAACCATTAATCATTTTTGTTATTCATTTTTGCACATACTTATATATCATATGTTTGGACCTTATAACATAAAAATATAATTCATTATTTTAGTTACCAAACTAAATTTTGCAAGTTCATCAAATGTCTAATCATTTGACATACAATAAAGAAGTTATTTGAATACATTGATTGTTCATCTATTTTAAATTATATATTTTTTTGAATAACTTGTAATACTGATTAAAATGTAATTTTGACAGTAATTCATACCTTTCACAGGACTCACGTGTCTAGAACTAGTGTGTATATATATATTCTACTATAGTAGTGAGTGGAGATATGGTATCAACATTCCTGTTAATTGTCAATAAAATTCGCAATAGGGGCATTTTAGACTTTTCATTAATAATTCTTATTCTACGTGGCACTGAATTTACTGTTATTCAGCCACCGCATCAATGCTGCCTTGCTATTTCCATCTGTCTCTCTATGTGGCATCCCCTCCAACCCACTTTCATTACATCTCCCTCAGCTAGGCCTGGCAAGGGGACGGGGACTGAGGGACGGGGACTGGGGGACGGGACGAAGGGGGACGGGACGGGACGCCTTGGCCGGGATTCTGGGGGACCGGGATTGGGGGATAAAAAATCGTCCCATTCCGTTCCACTATATATACGAGATGGGATGGGGTTTGGCGGGACGGGACGGGACGGGACGTGGAATTTTTATTTTTTTATATGTTTATTTATTTGTATTGAAATTATATGTTATTGAATAACATTTTTAGTTTATTTAGTTTTCAATAACATTTTTAGCTAATAAAAAATGCTTAAGTTTTCAAATTTCAAATTTGAGAAGTTCAAATTTGCATTTTAAATATTTTAAAAGAATTTAACTTGAAATAGTGATGTAGTAGTTTGTTTTGATTTAATACAAAAAACAATAAAATATTAGAAGTTACAATTTACAAATATTAGTGGAATTAGTATTTTAAAGTTAAAATTAAAATGCAAGACAATAGTTATATAAAAAAACACTTGAATAAAACCTTCAAATTTATTCATTAAAATCTAATTGCAACTTAGAACTTAGAAGTTACAATTTACAAATATTAGTGGAGTAACTAATCTATACAGCCACCTTCTAGGAAAGGTTCTGTTTCAATAAGTTCTCATATGTAAAACTAATATTTGTTACAAATATTAGATGAGTAAATAATTTACGCAGCCACATTCTAGGAAGGGTTCTGTTTCAATTAGTTCTCGGATGTAATCTAATATTTGTATTTTCCTTTAAAATTCAATTCTAATTGGCGCATCATATCGACGGTAACATCCTCCGGTGTTGGCAAACTTTCTAGAAATTCTTGTGACTCTAATTCATCATCACTAGATCCAATTGCCGCATTAATCCAAGCTTCTTGTTTGGAAGTTAGCTTTGGCAAATTATAATTCCTCCTCTCGGCGTTGACCCAGTCTCTAAATAAAACTGATATTTCCAAACTTTCTTCCGCCAATGAATGTCTATGATCGTCAAGTTGAAACCTTGTTGTACTAAAAGCAGCCTCTGATGCAACTGATGAAGCTTGAATAGCTAGAACATCATGAACCATTTTGCTCAAAATTGGAAATGCAACGCTCCGCCTCCTCCACCATGCTAATAATTCTTCATTGCCATCTCCATCTTCCACTATTTCTAAAGATTGATTAAGTTATTCTTCAAAATCATCACGGTTAGTAGAGTTAAGTCCAAGAAAATCTCACATATAACTTGAAATTTGAGCTTTACTCTGAGGATTAGAAGTTTGACCAACTTCTCCTTGAGTATTTCCTGTAGTTCTATATTTTTCATACAAAATTTTTTCTTCTACTTTTATGCTAGACTTACACATTTCACAAGTTGAATTTTTTTCCAGTAAAATTTCTAAAGTATCATAAAAAGTGTCAACAAGTCCCTTCACACCTTGTAATTTATAGTCAGGATGAAGTAAAGTAGCAGTTAAAAAAATTTGAGGAATAAGAAAAAAATATTTTTAAAATTTTTCAATCATACCTTCAAGTGCAACTCTAAATTTTTCAATTTTTTTTGTATCTAGAAAATTGAATTGAAATAGCACAAATATTTATTAATACTGATGAAATAGTAGGATAATAAATTTCAGAAAACATGATTGTAGCATCATAAAAAAGTCTTAAAAATTCTAATAGTTCATTAGTTTCTTCCCAATCTTCTTCACAAATTCTCTCTAATGGGTTAGCATTATGAGCATTAAACACCATTTGTATGGGTCCTTTATATTCGTAAGCAACTGAAAACATTTCGTAAAACGAATTTCATCTTGTTTTAATATCTTGAAATTTTTCTTGGTGGCAAATCACATAGTACACAACGCTCATTAAATTCCCTAATTCTAGCAACTCTATTAGCATAAAAAATCCAGGCAACAACATATTCAATTTTCATACAACCACATTTAAATAATGAAATACCATCTTGTACAACTAAATTTAATACA
>JAJOOR010004142.1:0-32245 GCA_036250505.1 Solanum acaule
TCATATGCATCAATAATATCAGTACAGGACAACAGATTCTTCTCAGGTTCCCATGTATTTGCCGTCTCCGGCCAGCCACGCCTGAACAAAAAAACACATAACATCTATCACCTTCAACTTATTTTTCTTTTTTCACATAGTCAACTGGAAGCAGAAAAATGGACTGGACAGTGATGACCATGAAGAAATACGAACTCGTTCACTACAGTTCGAATGTCAGGCTCTTAGCCACTGGGCCGTGCCTGTGGGAAACTATCACCTACAAGCTACTAAAGGTGGTAACTTGGAACCAAAAACTACTACCTTCATCTTATATTACATGGCCCCCATACTAAAAATGGTTGTTCCAATTTACTTGTCCAATTTACGAAATCAAGAGAAATCATTACTTTCTCCATTCTTAAATACTTGTCTATTACTCACTCCGTTCCTAAATGCTTGGCATACTTGCTAAAAATAGATAGTCCATAATACTTGTCATTTTAGAAAAATGAAGACATAATAATTGTTTGTTTGCACCTTTGCCCTTAGAAATATATATGGAGAGATATTAAAATGGTGCAAAAGAGAGAAAAATTAAATAGAGAGAAGTAATAAATAAGGATAATTACCCTCTAGTAAATGTTTTTCTTAAGAAATGTGCAAAATAAAACATGACAAGTATTTAAGAACGGAAGGGGTATAGAACTCTTATGCTGCAGCAGATTCATTCTGATCCCTCAGATCCGCTCTCTCTTTCTCTGGCTCGCTTACTTGAAAGCTTTTAGTTGATGTACTCAGCCAAAGGGTTTTTTCAGTGACCGACCTTGCTCAATTTGGCTCAAACCTTCAAGTTGCAACTCAGGCATTACTCAATCCTTAGTATTACTCCTTTTGTTGCAATATAAGTGGTGTTTTAGCTTTTCATTTTGTTTCAAAATAAGTGGTCTTTTAGGGTTTCAAGAAGGTATTGATCTTAATCTTTCAAAATTACCCTTGTTTTATTACATGGAGTCTTACACCATTAAAGAATCACTTCTTTCTTCAAGGTATTTAATTAAGGTAAGTTAGTAAAAACACTCCTTATTTTCTAGGATTGGGTAATTTCTTACACCTTATTTGGATGGTTTTTACCCGTTGTATCATATTGTGAGTTTAAATATCATATTTGTTTTGACTATTACTTAAATTTTATTGCATCGTATCGTTTAAATTCATTGTTAGGTAATGACGGAAAGTCCCATTTTCAATAACAACCGATTTGGTAGGATCGTGTCGTTACTTAATAATTTCTTCTCATTTTGTCTTTTACTTATTATTTAATAACCCTATTTTATTCTTTACCCTGCACCTTTTACAACAGCTTTACCCCAAAATCAAATTTAGAGTTACAAAAACATCATTCAAATTTAGAGTTAGAAAACATCATTAATAAAGTTAATTTAGTAAAGTACAACTGTTAATTAAAGCTTTCTCACGGGATGTAATATGAAATGGAGGGAGTACAACAAAAGCTAAATTTTTGTATTCCATAGGAATACTTACCATTTGATCAAATACTGGACTTGACCCTTTAGTTTCCACAGCATTTCCAAGATCCCCAAATCCAGAAGCAAAATCAGCGAAATTAATGCCCAAAAATTCAGGAAAATTAATTAAACAAAACTACAGCAATAGTAAAAATGTTAAATCAACCATTAAATAGATTTAAAAAAAAAACAAAAAACGAAAAAAAACTAACCTTTCGAGTTCTCCTTCTCCTAACAGTTTCAATCTCGTAAAACCCTGCAGCAAGTTGTGGTTTTACCTTCTTAGCAACACCATCGCCATCTCCTTTTTCTATATGAACCACCTCAGGCACTTCATCCTTCTCTTCTTCTTCTTCTCCTTCTCCGGCCACCGGTTCCTCCTCGCGTTCGCTGCCGGCATCTTCAGGATCTTCATTTCTCTCTTGATGCTGAGCAGCTTCTCCGTCTAAATCCAACTTGCGGATCTCACGGCCACTCCCCGCTCCGGCGGCTTCCGACAGAAGCCTTGAGCTTTTCCTTTTCCCTTCTTTCATTCTCTCTAACTTTCTCTCTCTAATGCTTTTCTCTTTCTCTTTATTTATAGTCTCTTTTTTATCTTTCATTTTTTTTCTTGGAATTGTTGAGTTTTGTTTGTTGTGAGCTAAACTTAATACTAACATTTTAGCACTTATATTTTTGTCATATTAATATGAACTGAGTTGTAAATAATTAGAGAAAATGATCAAAATAGTCCTTAATGTATGAGTAATATTTTATTTTGATCCTTCATGTATTTCACTTAATTGAAATGGTCCTTAACATATAATACATATGTATATTTTGGTCTTTGATATATTTCACTGGATTGAAATGATTATTAATGTATAACAAGAAGTGTTTATTTTGATCATTTACCATAAATTTAATAAATTTATCAAAATAAAAGTGTTAAATTTAACTATACACTCCACGTGCTTAACAAAATTCATCATTATTGTCTTATTTGTTAGCTTAAAAAATACTTTATGAAATCTAACACTATTATATCTACTTCTCTAACAAAATTAACTATTTTCTCTTGCTTAAAACATAAATTTGTATTACGTCAGTGGAATAATATTTTAGGAAAGAGAAAATATAGTTTTTTGTTTGGGAAAATAAAGAAAATGTTGCTAGATTTTGTGGAGTTCTTTCTTTGGAGCTAACAAAGCAGACAATAATAGTGAATTTTATTGACCACATAGGGTTCATAGTTAAATTTAATATTTTTTTAATAAAAATTTATTAGATTTGGGATAAAAGTCCAAAATGAACTCTTTTTGTTATACATTAGGACTAAAATAAGCACATTTGTTATTTGTTAAGGATCAAGTGAAATATATTAAGAACCAAAACAAAGCATTACTCATATATTGAGAATCATTTTGGTCATTTTCTCTAAATAGTTAAGTTTGTTTATTTGATTTAATTTAATTTAGTTGAATTTCAAAAACTAATTAAATTCGTATTTTGATCTGTGAGAATCAAATTTTATAATTTTGATCTAATAAAAGTATTGCAAATTGTAATATTTTTATATAATTTTTAAATATATAAATTTAAATTATAAATAAAATTAATCTAATTTAATTTAGTTCTAAAGATTAATTAAATAACATTCGTGAAGTAAGAATGAAGGGCAGAAATATTTATTTATTTGAATACTATGAAGAGGGGAGAATCTATTTCAATTGTACTTTACATTTGTTTTTTTAGTTTCTCCTTTTTAGTTATTTTCCTAATTAGTCATAGTCATTTAAATCAAATTATATAATTAATAAGCTATAATAAATTAATTTATTTATATTAGGTTATTAAATTGATGGTTAATGAATGAATTAAAATTTTATTATTAACAATTTATCCGTGTGGGGATGTTTATTCATTTTTTCTTACTGGCTAAATCATTAACCTATTAAGAATTGTCGTCCCTTTCTTTTTACCATAAATAAAATACATATTATTAATCCTAAAAATTAAATAGGGCATGTTTGGAAAGCCCACTCTGGTAATTGAATTTGGTGTAATTGGTGTAATTACATTGTCTGTCTTGTTTGGTTGGACATGTAAATACCTGATCTGCAGGTAATTGAGTGTAATTGATAGGGGGTAATTACACTCTCCAATTCACATGGGAGAATGTGAATTGTTGATTACTTTTTAATTTCTTCTTTTTATTTTTGTTTTAACTTATTTCGTTTTAATGTATTTTTTTATTATTATTTTGAATTGTTCTTTTTATTCTTATCATTCTAATATTTTCTAAAAATATTTTTTATATTTTTTATATTTCATTTCCTTCTTATCCTCAACTTTTACTTCATGTGATTCCACATTATTGACTCGATATTTTACATTACAAGGTATTTATTTTTTAAAGTTAGACTTGATAAATTATCTTTTTGGCAAATGTTTTATAATTTTATATTATTATATTTATAATATTAATCTTTTTGTCAAACATGCATTCCATGATGTTCATAGCAAATAATGTACTTTTAATTATTATGATTAATTTAATTAAAATATACTAAATTGAAAAATATAAATCAAATATTTTTTTATAGTATTAGTTAATAACATATGTTTATTAATTGATATATTTTCAAGAGACAATATATATCTTAAATATTTAATTTAATATTATTTATAAAAGCCCTTATTTGTCTAATATAAAATTTTAATTTTTAAAATTCAATATAACCTAATGACTACACTTGTGCAACCAAACAATACTACTCTAGTAATTACACCAAATCCAATTACGTAACATATCCATAGAGTCAAATTAATAAGTTGTTGTACGTGTAATATTTGCTAAACAAATGCTTATGTGCATGCACTCTCAAAATTTAGGTTTATATGTTTTTCTTAATGTGGTTTACGAGTACAAAATTATCAGCTTAAGTAGAGTTGGAAATAATGTTTTGTTTGATGGGAGATCAATATATTGGTGAGTGAAAATGAAAGAAGGGAGCATGAAATGATTGAACCACACTACCCGATAGTTATTGATCCGATAACGAATCAATCGATATATTATTAAATAGATAAGATATTAGTATATTTAAAAGTGATATATGATAAATCAAATTGTTAAGCATTATTATCCGCTCAATTCGTTCAATAAACAACCTTAATAATAAGCCTAATATTTTCTTAGAAAATGTTTAAATAAATGACTAACGCATTATATTTGATGTTGGTAAGTATAAATTAAAACTAGTGAGGAAAAAATTGTGTTGTACATTGGTTCAATATTTATTTACAAGTTTATTTATTTTTAAATTAGGTTAGTTAAATAATTTTAATTTTTTCTCTAAAATAAGCTATATATTTTATGTGATTGTAATAATCTCATTAGGTGTAAAATGAATATTTGGTGACTATTATTAATATTGATAAATTTTAAGTAGTGTTGATTAAATTATTTTAAATTTCTGCTCGAAATAAAATTATACATTTATTTGTGTGGTGCTCCCCTTATTCCATATTAATTGAAGTTTTGGGTCTTTTTTCATTGTCCAAAATAGTTGAATTGTTTAAAATTTGAGATGGATGTTTGAATTTTTTTTCATATTTGTCCTTTCCTTTAATGAAGTTTGATATTTTTTAGGAGATAAATTGCACTACTTATAAAGTTATATTTATGATTTCACAAAGGATAGTAGTGGAAAATATGGTTTAAATTATGGTCTTGATTGTTTTTCTTAATAAGGTTTCATTTGTTTTCATTAAGATTAAGATGTCTGAATCTGAATAAACATCTGAATATTAAGATGCACATTAAGATCTAGATATCTAGATTTGGATACACATATGAATATTTTGTGGTATCTAGATTTGAACATTTAATGATAATGATTGTTTGTATTCAATACCTGAATATGCATATGAAATTGAACATTATATCAATAAAATATTATAAAAGTTTTATTTCAAATAAAAATTACTTTTTGAATAATATTTTAAATATTCATATTTGATTTTTAAAATAAAATTATATGATATGCAAATAAAAATTATATATCAGTATAAAAATTATTATACCATGATTTTTTTAAGAATTCAACATAAATATCTTTTCATAATTTTTTTTTATCCAACTAATCAAATAATAAAGATATTCAAATTATCAGCATCTAACATATATTTTAGCTAATTAGAAAAATTAAAGAATTCCTATTTTTTCTGATGACCTTAATTCATTTTTCTAACTTGTGAACCTCTAAATTTATCCATGTTTTTTTTTGTAACTGTCACTTTAACAAAATATACTAACAATTGTATTGTATAATAGTTCTTCACATCCAAGACCATCTAATTTTTCCTTTCATTCTTCAAAGTTAGGTGCACTATTTTTTTAATCAGTAACTCTAAAACAACACTCATCTCCTCATCAATTTTCAAGTAACACGAAGAGAGTTTTCTTTTCATCCCAAAACTATTCTTTCAGTCGAAATTGAAGATTGGGATGAATAATTATTACGAGCTCCATCATTTTGTCACCAACTAGATCTTCGACTCTATCAAGTGTGTCTATATCTATAATAGTAGATAAAGAATAGACATCAGGTCAGGGATATGTACAATTTGGACTCCAATCATAAACTCTTGTTGCAGTAGAACCTTCAAAAAGTTTTGTACACAAAATTTGAAAAGGTAAAGGTGAAGTGTTCTTGACAAACATCAGTACACCCCAAAAAAATTATCAATATAAAAAAATAGTTGTAAAGATTATGAAAACTTACTAGTTCAAAGAGAAAAAAATGGTGTTAAATGGAGAAAAGAAAGGAACAAAGTTTGTGGCGAGAGGGAACAAAGTTTGTAGCGAGAGAGAACAAAGCCGCGCAATGAGAAAGAAAAGCGATTGATTATTTATAGCGAATTAAATAAGTCTGAATGGTATTAAAACTCTCCTACAGATCTGATTCCTTCCGAGCTTTTCAAATCCATTAAGAGATTTTTTTTTAAAAAGAAACGGTTATGCCCTATCTTAAGATTAGAAGTCCACATCAGGAAAACACAGAAGAGATGTTGGGTATATAAGTAAGCAGGTTTTACCATTTAATGACGTGCTTTAAAGTCGTGCGAGCCTAGGCCCAAAAGCGAACAATATCACTAGCAGTCTGAGCTGTTACAAATGGTATCAAAGCCGCTCATGTGTCAGCCTTATCGATGTGGGCTAGAGTTCAACTGACTTTAGGCAAATCTCAGTAAAGCGGTGTGAACTTCAGTGCTGAGTATAGGAAAATCTCATACGGTAGGGCAAACCTTAGCGAGGACGTTGAGTCTATAAAGAGGGTGTATGTGACGCCCCAACTTAAGATTAGAAGTCCGATATTGGCAAAACACAAGAGAGATGTTGGGTATTTAAGTAAGAAGGTTTTACTAACTAGTGATGCGTTTTAAAGTCGTACGGGCCTAAGCCAGATATCACTATCAGGCTGGACCGTTACAAAAATAAATGGACTTAATAGACTAAATATAAATGATTAAAATTCAGACTTAAAAATCAAACACACTTAATAGGCTGAATTTGAATGATTAAGATTAAGACCTTCATTAAGTGCAAACAAATGAAGCGTAAGTGTGTGTTGCCTCACAAATTCAATTAATATAAAATAGAGAATAATAAATTATCTCTTCTTTTTTTTTGGAACACCTAATGTGAGAGGGTCATTGAGATGTCTATATTTGAAGTATTTTTCTCATTAACAGTCATTTTTTCACTCAAAATAGTTACATAAATTATACAAATATTAGCGATATTTAAAGTAATAAAGTTACAATTAAATGTATGAATATAAGACTAAAGAACGTAGCTAAAATGGCCCCAACAAATTTTTAAAAAAAATTATATACTAATTAAATTAAAGTAATTTTTTTTCCATTTTAAAAAATACTCTTACTAAAACAAACATATGTCAACGACCTGCTGCATGCTTTGAGCCTCTAACTTCCTCTTATACAACAAGAAAGAGAGTTTTTGACTTTCTCCCAAAATATCCTTAATAGATGCATTTAATGGTGATATTTTAGATATGTTTAATATAAATAGGGAAAAAAGTCTGAAAAATACTTTTAACTTTGGCTGAAATTGTTGTTAAGATACCAAACTTTATGGATGATCTTTTACCCTTGCACTATTTAATAGTGTGTTTTAAAGGTATATATATGTGCCCACGTGGACACGTTACTATTTATAATTATGCAATATTTATGATGTCCATGTGGGCACATATATACCTTTAAAATACACTATTAAATAGTGCAGGGGAGTAAAAGGTCATTTCCAAGAGTTTGGTATCGTCACAACAATTTTGGTCAAAATTCGAATATATTTCAGACCTTTTCCCATATAAATATGATGAAAAGATCGGGCCAAAACACACCTAGTTTGGCTAAGCACCGTAATGAGTAATTAAATTCAATTTTATCCTCGTCGAATCTAGTAAAATATATATAATCTTAAAATTTCACATAACTTTTTTAATTATAAATTTACGTCATATTTATAGTTTACATAACTTGTAAATTATGCCATATATATTTGAACGTCTTCTAAATTTTCGTTAATGCATAAGGTAGTAATCCTATTTTAGGAAATCGACATTTATCAAGTTTTCTGAACTTGACTCTTTTTAATTCCTACATGAATTTTGTGCTTGTCAATGGTATATAGGGATGTCAATGAGGTGGTGCGGGATGGGGGCGGGTTGAGCTTAATTCGTAAATTTTTTAATTCGCCACACTTTGCCCCGCTCCGCATAACATTTTTTTTTCATTTTCAACCAGCCCCGCATTGACCCGTTCCGCATGAACTCGCCCACACATAAGTTTTTTAATATTTTCTTGTTCTAGTTAAGTTTGATACTAAAAATAAAATTCATAAAAATAAATTTATTTTTTCATTAACTTGTATTAATTTAATAGGATAGTGACTTAATTTTATTTTTTTTAGAGGTCAATTGGAAAACAAGTAAGAAATTGAATTGTTTTCTATTGAACCATTTTCATTTACTATCTTGAATATTTTAGTAGCTTTAAAGAAATTATCTTAATAAATAATGCTCTATTACTCTTATAACATGTAAAAAATTAAATTTAAATTTAAACCCACATAAAATCACATATACCCGCAACCCGCCCCGCCGCGCATTAGTGTTTAAAAATTTCACTTCAACCCGCCTCACATAGCCTTAAACCCGTCCCACCCCATCCCACATCCGCCCCGTCTCATTGCCATCCCTAATGATATAAGATCTGATATTTGATGCTTAATCAATTTATAATGTAGTTTAAATTTCTTAGATTCCGTATCTTCACCAAGATATCTCAGCATGCAATTTTGTGTTCTACATGACAATTCACGTCTTAAGTGACGCGTGTGTTTACTGGTTTAACGTTATATAAATTTAAATGTATATTTATATACACCAAAGGTTGGAGGGCACAGATGCATGCCAACTAAGTGAAATTAAAGAACACACATGTATTATGCCTAAAAAAAAAGAGTAACTCAATGCACAAAGCATAGGGTTCACGTAAGGTCCAAAGAAGAGCCCACATCTTAAGGGGGGTGATGTGGACATTGCTACACTAATGCAAGCATTAGTGTGTGCTTCCACGGCTTCGAACCCATGACCTATACGACAGAGCCAACTTTACCATTGTTCTAATGCTACTATTCAAGAAAGGTAGAAATGTTTTGTTTAATTTTTTTGAGAGAAACTTTAATCTTTCCAAAATTAAGCCTACAACAAATTGGAGCTGCTACAATAAATTACAATATCTGATTATTTGAGCCAAAATTTTGTATTATGCACAACATATTTGCAGAGTTCTGAAGAATAAGAACAGTTAAAGAACCAAAGCTTATCTAAGCCTCAAATTTTTCTAACAACAAAGACTCAATGACTAGAAGGTCAAATCTACTTTCTTGATATATATATAACAGAGACTTTAAGCATTTATATATTGCTGCAAAAACTTTGTTCTTTTCTTGCTCTTCAACTTACGGAATGCACAAGACTCTATTTGGCGAATTCTCTCCCGGCTAACGCCCATTAACTCACCAATCTCTTGTAATGTCTTCATCCTGCCATCCTCTAGTCCAAATCGCCATCTAACGACCTGCTTCTCCCTTGGATTTAAGGTGTCTAATACCTTCTCCAGGTCCTGTCTCATGAACTGCTTGGTCAGTATTTCTTCCGATGTTTCTGCCTCAGGGTCTGCAAGCACTTCCTGGGAACCCAAAAGGAAGGGATCAATGAACACAACTGTAAAAATAATGAAGTGTCTAGCTGGACTTTTGCACGTCGAGACACAAAACTGACACCCTAAACAGGAAAAGGAGAGATGTTTTAAGGACGAACCGAAGGTTTGAGACTTTCATTGAACCCAATTTTCTGGTCAAGTGATCTTGGAGCTTTAGGAGTTAACATCACAGCAGCGAGCCTCTTCATTGACAACCCTGTTGCTTCAGCTACTTCCGCATCGTTAGGATGTCTACCATTTTCAGTCAACAATTGCTTTCTTGCTTCCTTAACTCTATAAGTAGCCTCGACCATGTGAAACTGTGAACATAAAAATCAAATGGTAAAAAAATGGAATATCAACAAGACCTATATATAGATATGCTCTCTTTTTAAATAGTGCAGGATCAACAATATTTAATTGGCATGTAAATAGAAAAATGTCCTTGCAAAGTTGGATCACGTACTGGCAACCGAATTGTCCTGGACTGATCAGAGAGAGATTTCCTAACAGCCTGCTTAATCCACCAGTGAGCATAAGTTGAGAACTTAAAACCCTTGGTGGCATCAAATTTTTCAGCTCCTCTTACAAGGCCCCGACATCCTTCCTGCACATAAATTTCCAAAAATGAGGATAGATCAGCAGATAATATTTCAGATGATCCCTTAATAGAACTAGAGTCTTGACCGGAATAAAAGTAGAGTCTTGAGATAGCATATAATTGCACCATAAATACCTGAACCAAATCTTGAAGATTCATCCCCACTCCTTGATAATTTTTGGCAATAGAAATAACGAGCCTCACGTTGCTCTTAATCATTTTATCTTTACAAAGAATGCCATAGTTCAAACGCTTCCTTAGGGTCATCTGGTCAACTCCGGCAGCAGCAGCCCATTGGGTAAAAGTGGGCTGACCTCCGCAACGCTCTGTAAGCTCCACCTGAAGTCTTTCTAACTTCAACAGGTCCTGTAGCATTTGGAAACTGATAAATGGTCTAAAAATTGAACAGAAAATGATATAAACGATTTGCAAGGAAAGTAGAAAGCAAACTCCACAGCAAAATATGGTACAGATATGACATTTGAAGCCATAACATTCTATCCATTGCAGACTTTGTGGTTCAATCTCAATGCTTTTATCAATTAATGGACACACACGAATTTTGGCTACGTGAAAAATATCCTTGAAAAGGATCAGTCAGGATTATTCCATATTAACTCAAAAGCCTATGCCAAGAATGAACACACATAGGAGATCAATAAGAGAGAAGATTCACAAACTATCCAGGAAACTCAAGGTACTTAAAATCTTGATTTTTTCATAAGAAAGAGAAGACCCAGCTTCTTAGATTCAGATTTTAGATCCAAGAACGCCGAGCCTTGAGCAAAATAATGGAAGGCAAGTGAAGTGAAATAACAGGTGAGCACATTACATCTGTTTGGAGCTACAACCTTTCACCTATCAAGTAAAAAAATATAAAACAAATGAAAATCTCCTTTTTTCAATAATTTGATCAACCAACATGTACTTAGTATTCTATTACTAAGACCAAAAGGAGGGAAGAGGAAGAAGAAAAAAGAAGTCCATTAATTGTCAAAAGCAAAGCAGATAAAAGAATTTAAGAGAAGAAATCATTACATGTATTGAGATCCATTCAAGCTGGAATTTGTATAATAAACACATGAAGTATTGATGTGGTAAAAGAAAAAGGAAGAGGCAAAATCTTAAAAGGAAAAAGAACAAAAACTATGGGGTCATATACTTGAAAAAGCTAAAGCACACCTGTATTCCTCTCGATAACTCCTGTTCTTCAGATGCAGTCAGTAGCCTAGAACTACATGTAGTTCCTCTCAAGTAACGCAATGGATCTGAGTAATCAACATCTTGTACTGAAACACGCTTCTTTCGACTGGTAGAACCAGACTTCACAGACACAACATTGGCTGCAGCCCTCTCTACTGCTTTAGCTCTTTTGGCCTTCCGCTCAGTTTGACGGTTCGATTTTACAGCTATGACATTCAACAGCTGTGACTGAAGAATTTCCAGTTCTTCAGGTGATGGCTCCAATTCATCAGAATCTGTAAGAGAGTCCCGGAATAAACTACTTCCAGTCCACTTCATCTCACTTCCATTTAATTCAGCAGAAACACCAACTCTCCTTGTCTCACCAGGTTGAGCCAGATGAACGCTCTCAAATGGAGCAGTCCTAGCTTCTGATAGCGTACCTCTGCCAACATTATCGGAGTCCTTTAAATTATTATAGCCGACCAGCATTACAGCATCTTGTGCACCCTTCAATGCAGCCTTTGCTAACGCAACTGCTTCAGCGGCTGCAGCAGCTACAATAGCTTCCTCACTAGCAAGAGAATTTTCAGGTTTAGTGTTCGCCTGCAAACATGACAAGTCAACAGTTATACTTGTAACAACATTTTCATGGCCGAACAAGGTTTACATCAATTAATGGGAAATAGAGGACAATTGAATCAAAATAGGAGACTGGAATTTGGCAAAATGGCAAAATGGCAAAATGGCAAAATGGCACTAAGGTAAATAATAAGGTTAGGGAATATTAACCAAGATAACTAAAGCAAAGGAAAATATTTTCACCATTGTTTTTCTTTTTCAACGTCAACCGACTGTCAGAAAACGACCTATTGAAGTTTAAAACTACTTTACTTCATATTTTGAAAATGCAAGCACATCTGAATTTTGAAAAACAAATACCTAGAACTACATGTGAAACTTATTTCATATTTTCATTATAGATTGAAGGCCTCGAGTCCTGTCAGTTTCTCAAACTTAATTTTTCCATAATCTCTAGGCTATTTATTTAAATTCTAACCTCTGCAGGTGGACCAACTTCCCCAGTGTATGTCCACGGCCTATCTGGGGCAACTGAATCTGGGTTGGCCTCAAAAGACGGCAACTTTAGCTTCTGTATATCAGGTACTGTGGTTGTGGCAGCTGATGGTGATTTCCATGATCTCTCTGCCGCGACTGAATTTGAGAGGATTTCAATAGATGGTAACTGTAGTTTCTCAATGCCAAGCACAGTAGATGTTGTTGTTGATGTTACTGCAGATGTAGTGGATAGGATGCATTGTGTCCTCAAATGAATATGGTCTCTACTTTTTGCTGCATTTCATCAAAGGACACAGTAAGAACAACAGAAGTCTATGTCTATAAGATGGATCATTAAAAACTCTCACTAATAACTGAAGAAACCCACAAGATTCTATTGAGAAGTTTAACTATTTAGTTTCAAGGACGATTCCTGCTTCTAGGTCTGCATATGAGTAAAATCAGGAAAAGGCAAACTGGCAAGGAGTACCCAGCAGTTGATCATGCAAAGTCAAAGTTGTCTAAGGAAAGCCACAATTGTACTAGAGCAAGAGCACCAGATCTCAAATCCAAGTTTACAAATGCATATCAGGAATTTCAAAAGAAATACTGAAGTGCAAAGCCGATGACTTCCTCAAAATACAAGACTGACTTTTCTACTTTAGGTCAGGTTTTCACTTGGAAAGCAATATGTAGCTGTGTAGTTAGTGATTTAACTTCCCATTACTGATTCTTCCTCTCTTCCATTCAGGGTGTGTTTGTGACCGAGCATCCTCTCCTTTGCACATAATTTCTCTAGTTTTGAGTAGTGGATGATTTCATCACTGTCTGAGAATCTAGTTTTCGGGGCATAATTTGTATAGTCATCCTTGCAAAACATCATATATCCGTTCCAAGTAATAGAAACCACAACATGATGAACTTAAAACGACTACATTAAGTACATGACGAACGCAGCACCTTTGCAGGAAGCTGCCAAATTTTTCTAATCCATTATGCTGTAACGAACAGGCCATTGAAATACTAATTGCTAAGAAAACCACAATAACTGAAGGAACTTTTCTCTGATCACAAATATACCCTTGAAATGTTTTACAAATTCAAGTAGGAAAATCTCCCTCAGATTGAAAGTAACAATTGAAGTCTTTGACCTAATATAATAATACAATGACCCACCCTATTAATGGCCCTGCTTGATTTCAGAGAAAATGGAGGCAGTGCATACAATTAGAACCACTTCCTAATCCATTTCTCTTCTCCATTGAAATACCAAGATTTTCTACCATTATCTTATTCTTCAGTTTTATTACTATTGTTGTTTCTGTTACTTTGGTTATCTTTACTACTTTTGCTATCAATATTTATTTTTCAAACCTATTCTGAGAAACACTTTTCTTGAGCCGAGGGTCTATGGGGAACAACCTATCTACCACACCAAAGGTAGGGGGGTTAAGGTCTGTGTACACCCCACCTATGTTGCTCGTACTCTCCGAAAATGTTGCCGCACACATGTTGGATCCTCCAAAAATGCACTACCTTTGGAGGATCCAACACGCACCCGCCGGCATTTTCGAAGAGTCCGACCAACATAGCACCCCACCCTCCCAGACTCCTCTAATCACACTGAATATGTTGCTGTTGTAATTTTGAGACATCAAAATCCATTTCCCACTTTAAGCATTTGCAATTTCATATAAAAAACAGATTTTTATCCATATCATTTACACTTTTTTGCAAAAATTGATCTTATCTTCAACAAACATTGCTCAAACCCAATTATGAAACTAGCAATTCATGAGCAGAGATTAAAATGCAAAAGACTGAATTAGACTAAAATGGACACACAAATTTCATACATCACATTCCACATTACCACTAAGCAAGAACAAAACTTTCTCAATTCCCATCTCAACTGACAACATAATTCTCAAGAAAATAGAGAGATAGACGGACTTACAAAGCTGGATGGTTGTCTGCTGTTGGGTTTTAGCGCAAATGACAAAAGCATCCGGCAAGCTCAGGAACTGTGGCAATAAGTAAGACATGTTCTTTCTACTCTAAATTCATATACAAGCATGTGGGGTCTCATAAAATAGACACTAATTTACACACCATTCATTTAAACACTATATTCTCAAAGATTAATCAGTCAATAAAGCTGCAAACTTTTCACCATCCGTGAGTTGTAATCTTGAAAATGGGGTTAAATAAAACCCCAGAAAATGTATTGAAGAGAAGAAGAGTGTAGCAGCAGAGATTGAAGAAGAAATGGAGGAAGAGAAAGGGATGTGCTTGTTGGAAAATGATAAGTAGAAGGATAAGAGAACTTAGCCTCTGGATTCTTGAACAGGACGAGAAAGGGACAACGAAGCCGATATTATTATTATTTTAAAAAATAAAAAATAAATAAAAATCCTGTTTTATCTGGGCTTTCTTGTCGGCCCTTTATTGTTAGACCATTAACACAATAAGCCCATCTAACTGGTTCCGTTGAGCTGAATTCAGAGGCTAACAGATCTCATGCAAGTGTATATACACATAATATAGTTTTAGGAAACATTAGCTTAAAAATTAATTACTTAGATATACTTTAGTTTGCAATATTATGAATCTTAATAAATTTTAGTTCAGTCAAATACATGTATCTCGTGATGTATTAGTCAAAATTAGGGATAATTTGTTCTAGATACACTATATCTAAGTGTATTCACATGTATCTGGGATACATAGACAAAACTTGCTCGCCTCCCTCCGGTATTGCTCACCTTCCTCCCCATTACGCTCATTTCTCTTCCTATTTTAGTATATCTAGTTGCAAAAATACATGTATATCTAGGTGTATCTTTCTCAATATATGGTAGAAAACTCTTAATTAATGGTAAAATACGTAATCATTTAAAAGTATATGTAGAGTTAGGATATATGGTATGAATGTATGTTAACTAGACACAATTTTTATTTTTATTTTTAAAAAAGAAGATTTTTGAAATTTGTTGCCAAAACAAAACTTAGATATTTATATGGTTGTAAATCATCTTATTAAGGTAAAAGAATTTTTTTAAAGTTAAATTATTTCTATATATAAAAAAGTGACATTTTTTTAAGATGGACTAAAAAGTAAAATGTGCCATGTGAACTGGGTTGGAGGAAAAAGTATAATTGGTTTTACCCTGAAGATAGATCTATTTCCTTGGTAGCATATGTTGTCAAAATGTGATGTAATGTGGGTTAGTGGTCAATAAAGTTGTGAACATGCTGGTGAATGAATAAACATATTAGTCTTATCTAACGGTTATTTGGTTGGGAACAAGTTATCCTAGGATTAATTATTCCGAATGGGACTATTTGCAGAATCTTCTTGATTTGCGTGTATTAGTTGCACCTTGCATTTAACAAGTACGGTTATTTCACCTGACGGTGTAGATAAATACTCATACTACACTTGCTGCACTTTTTGTCATTTAATGATATTTATGGTAGTTGTGTCCGTGAGCAGGTGTATAATTCAGCTTGAGCTGCCACACTAGATCTACAGATTAGGAGTTATAAAACTAGAGCTGCATGTCTAATGAGTTTGCACTCTCACATTCCTTTTTGATCCTGTGGATTATGTGCTCTTAAAGCACACAAAGTGCTTTTTATATTGCTCATTCTAGTTATTTTCATTTGCTGGTTTAGTGCTATCACTGCTATCTATATTTGTGATCTAAAGGTTAGGACTCCTAGAAGTTCAAGCTAGAAAATAAGCAAGATGCTCCTTTTCCAGCTTCATTACTATGTTTACTTGTATTATAGTACAAGTAGCTGCCATTGGATCATACAAACCGCGCAAAAACCTGGAATGCATCAGTCCTTAAATCCTATTCCTGATAAAGAATGAGAGACAAAACAATGAGCATAAGGGATCTCATAATACTCATGAAGAAGATTTCATTAATTGGCTCAGATGTGACATTTTTATGAACAATGTTCTCCATTTGCCACAAAGAATAAGGCAAATTTTCCCAATATTTACCATGGAACTACACAGTCGCCCTTCCCCAGATCTTGCTAACGAGGAATGCTTTCACCAGGCTGTCTTTTTAACTATACAGTCAGACAAGCAGGTGTCGGATCCATTGTTCGACAACAGCAGGAGAACCATACCATGGTCTTGTAGCATCATCAGAACCAACAGGTGAATGGTAAACTCCTTCCAGAGTGACATTAAGTGCACCTTTTAAATGGGCTGAAACTTCTGGTACAACTCCATCACCCCAGACATCTGCCTGGCCACAGACCTGGTAAATTTTTCAGAAGAAAGAGTACTTAGGTAACAGATATTTGCTCATGAATAACTCTATGTAAACTAAATAAAGATTGGTACGTAATTTGAACATTAATGCACTCAAGAGTGCTTATGTATAAGAAACCTGCTTGTAGCCTTGACCAACAAAACGTGTACGAAAAGTGGAGCCTGTTTCAGTCTCTGCATTTGTGTTGCTTACAGCAGCAACCTCTGACATTGGCTGTTCAGCACCGTCCATGACTTCAGAGCTGTATGTTGAACTTGAATCAAAGACACGCGACCCTTGAATATACCTAGACAAGTGAAATCCATTCGGTTTTACTCAGCAAGGATTTAAGGTAAGAAATAATTTCTAATCCAGCAAAGGATGATTTTTTGTCATCTGCCTAAACCTTGATAGGCACAGACAAGAAAAGGTTTAGATAGTTTTAGCTTGGACTGAATTATTAACAACCTCGTTAAGTAGATCTTAGGTGCAGTCTGTATGTTAATACTCAAATTTAACAGATCAAGCAGGAAGCAATTCCTCTAGCAAGTTAGTACTTATTCCCACGGTTGTTTGGTGTTTCATTGTTCTTAGTTAAAATGCATGCACAACTATATAGGAACAATGTCAGATAGTTCACTTCCATAATCAGACAGTTAAGTAGCTTCAACAATCCTTTTCAGTTTTCATTATCATTGAGCATTGAACAGACTAAATGAAATGATGTGTCATCGCAGTTAAAACAGGTTCACAATAAGCACTAGAAATCAAGCACATGAATAAAACACCAAAATTTTGATAATTACCTCCCTGCTATACATACATATCTAAGTTCTGGAGAATAGACAGCTTTTGCGCAATTCTTTTCAACGTAATACAACAGGCCTCTTGTCTGATCAATTACACCTGGCAAACCTTTAGGTGGTGGCCTAATGAAACCAAATATCAGTGTTAGGCTTATACAAATCAATCACCATAAGAAATGCCACCTATTAAATGTGTAGTAAAAATAGTTGCATAAAGAAAAGCTATACAATAGATGAATAAATCTATACATACAGGTGGGGGGTTCCTAGAGTCAGTAACAAGGAAATGTCTGAGGAGCCGAATTCCTGCAAATAGACACGTGCGAGCCACCCTCCAGCTGAATGCCCAATAATAGATAAAGTTCCACTCCCACCTACAACAAATGTGGCCTGATTATGGGACTGCAACATATCCTGTTGAGTAAAGAGGACTGTGTAGGTCAATCAAGATTGAAGGTCATATTTATAGAATTTGTAAAAGAAAGCACCAACATTTAATTGTAGCGAACGGAAGTGCTAAGACAACACACTGCAATCCTAGGAAGATGAAGTAAAGAAAAAGAAGGATGTGGCAATCTGGTTAACCACAATCAAATATATGTTTTGGGACTTGCAGCTACCTAGAATGAGTAGATACTAGATAGAACAGAGAATAAAGCCTTGTGGTCAATTTCAGAGCAAATTTAGGCAAGTAAAAGACTCCAAACATGAATTTTGGTCAGGTCATAATCAAGTGGGAGAACATTAGATATTGGATCAATATTGATGCAATGAGGCCAGATGAAGAAGACTGACGTCTACCAAAATAAAGGGGAGTAAATGACGAAGTTATGATCAAGCA
Source organism: Solanum acaule (assembly GCA_036250505.1). NCBI lineage: Eukaryota > Viridiplantae > Streptophyta > Magnoliopsida > Solanales > Solanaceae > Solanum > Solanum acaule. Next base: position 18,549 of record JAJOOR010004142.1, read on the forward strand.
GGAGAATACTTCTATCTAGACAAACTGAAATGCCAGAATACATATCATGTTTAGCCATGAGGTACTATATACTACATAAATAAAATAACAAGACCATAACCAGTCTACAAGAAAGACTAAGTTTTGAATATTAATTGCAGTTAGACAGTCAAATGACTTACTGTGACCATATCCCCATGTTATTTAGACTGCGTGAAAATGAGTAGCCTAACAGCTGGGACAACAAGAAATTAATACTTGGACTACAACCTAAATGATGATAGGAACACTTCGCAAAGAAGAAGGTCTGTCAAGGCATTTGGGACAAGAAACTAAAGTGGAGCCATGTGAAAATAGATAAGGAAAAGTACAGAAAGAAAGTAAGAACCAGCAGAAACTTGTGTGTGTTTTCTTGCGCGTGACAGAGAGAGAGCAACAGTGAAACATATTAAAAGAAAATTCTAAGATCAATAGTAGTGAAAGTAAACTAATTGGAGAACCTTGAGCCAATTCTTTTGCTTCACTGACGACTTCATCAATTCTTTTGAGGTACCTGGCCAATTTTTTTAATTACTGTATAAGAATATAGCTTGATAGCTGCTAAGCACAAAATATTGTAACATTGTTACCAGTCAAGCACTGGTCGAGGCTGGAGAGTGCCACGCCAATAATTTGTGTCCAACAAACCAGCAGCATTTCTCAGCCAATCAATTCTTGAAACTTTTGCTATTGCTGTTGGTACTCCATAGCCTTTCAGTATAAGAGCCAGCTTCTCATAGTCATTTGAATTGTTCCCTAAACCCTGCAGAAATTTATAAATGATAAACTCAATTATATCCATTACCACAAAAATCAATGTATCCCTCTATCTATAGTTCAGAAGTTACAAATGATACCACCATTACCACAAAAATCAATGTATCCCTCTATCTATAGTTCAGAAGTCACAAATGATACCACGCAAGTAGCGATGAAATTTCAGACCCCGTCACCCCTCCTAAAACGCCCATAAAGCAATATCATAGGAACTCCATAGCAAACTTGCACCAAGTAACTTAACCTGAAGAATTACTACATCAACTCTGTCTTTTAAGTTTTTTACGTACACCTCAAAAATGACATCTAATATAAGCTCTAATCACAACTCAAAGAGTACAGTTGTCCAAACAACTTTTTATCTCTTATCTTTGATGCTTCACTTATTTGATACTCCACTAATCAGAAAAGCAAGGATGAATTTTAAAAAATGATGTAAGTTTTTCTATTTTTCTATAATGTCAGAAATTTCAAAACAAATTCAGTTTGCCAAAACGACTAATATTTAGGACCGGAATAATATCATATATTTATTGGTTTGGTGCAAAGACGAAGACTTTAATTGGAACTACATTAAAAAACCAATCTTTACTCAATAGTTAGAGTTCCTGTAACTATGGAACTCAACTTTTCAAGAAACTGGATAGGAGCAACAACATTGAAATTCGCGGCGAGGAAATGAACATATAGACAAAAGGGTGAGAATGAGAATGAAGAATGAAATGCAAACCGGAAGAATAACTGCAGGACGAATGGCGGTTGCAGTACTTGTTGTCAAGAAAGATTCAGCTTGAGAAGAAATGGCAGAGCAGCAGCTGAATTTGTTTGGTGATGAAATAGTGGTGCATGGTGACAGCCATGCTACTACACTCATAGCCATTTCCCCCAACTCCACTTGCCTTCTCCATCCCACAAACTTTAACTAACTATTCTATTTTTATTTGTGGTGCTCATATTCACACGACTCTTTCTTGCTTTGTATATCATAAAATATGCTACACTGAGTTTAAATTTGTGTTCCACAGAAAATGACACCATCAACTTAAAAAGTAACTTGCAACATCATAAGCACGACTCAACTATAATACCACTAAAATAATAATAGTTTAGACCCTCGTAAAAAGATTTTACTTTATCTATTTTGATTTATGTGTACTGTATTTTATACTAATTTTTAATTATAATTTGTACCTATGACCAAAAGAAAGATATGACCCACACAAATATGATCCACTCAATTAGAATCATTTGCGATATAAAAAATAAAAAGAAAGAAGAAGAAAGAAATAGAAAACCCAAATTTAACGGTAATTTTTTCGGGAAAATAAACAGAACCCAAACCCGCTGGCTTATACCCGAACCCGACCCGATTCATATTTGAAGCGGCAACAACTTCTATTTTCTTCCTGCTTCTTTTTTGCCTTCGTTGATTCTTCAATTTCTTGTTTTCTTGTTCGAAAGGGTATAGGATTATTTTTTGGATCAGTAATGGCGACTTTGGTTCGATCAGTTGCTCGTAGTTTGAGGAGAAAGAACGTATCTTCAATGTATTGCCCTGCCTCTACATTGCAGTCACATGCCACCAGTTTTGGTCAGTTTTATTCTTCTTCTTGTGCATCAAGAATCCCTTTTTTTTGTTCAATTTACATGTGCTGTGGTTTGTTTATTGTTGAATTTTGTGTATGCATATTTACATTTTGTATTATTTTTGTGTTTATGAGGATTACATATTAACTTTTTCAAATGACCTGTGCAAGATTGCTTATTATGCTTGCATCTAACAATGGAGGGAATACAATTTAGCGTTGGCGGGTTTTTATTGAGAAGCTGACTTTTTTTGGCATGATGGTTATTGAATTTATAATTGGTAAACTTGTTGTTATACCTAAGAGCACATTATTTTATCCTTGTTGCTTGTGCTTCCCAAAAGAAAAACAACTTTTTTTTTGAAGTAGTAATTTGGATGTATTGTTTTTGAAAGCTCTCTTTTCTTTGATTCTTCTTTTTCAACCTTTTGGGCTGGGGACATTAGTTTTGCAGCTTGTTGCTGTGAGTTAGCCAATTTCCTGAGGGTGATGACCAATTTCTTTGGTATATTACTTACCGTTTCACTTATAGGAAACAGATGTATATGGATGGTAAATCATTTTTACAGACGATTCTTGCGTTAAGAAGTTGGATAGCAAAAATTGATTTCTTTTTTACCAGTATTGTTGAATAGATGCAAACATTGAACATTTCAAAACAGAAGGGGGAAATACAACACAAAATTAAAATAAATAGGAATGGAAGAAGGTGAGCCTCCTTATTGCTACCCCTCAAGGAGATAGTGCAAAATAAAGTGACTGATGACTGTACGGAAGGTGGGTAATCCATCTCCCTATGCCCCTACTAATGATGAAGGGGGTATCAGGTTATGGGGTTATGTTGCATACATGAACTTTTCAATCTTTACATTGGCTGATTGAAACAAATCCCATGTCGATATTACTTTATTTGAGATTTATATTTGTGTTGTATGGTATAGTTAGGAATTTCATGGTTTGCATTCCAGGTTTTAAGGACGTAGCAGAAGAAGAAAAGAGCAAGATGGTTGGGAATGTCTTTACCAGTGTTGCCTCAAACTATGATCTCATGAATGATCTAATGAGTTGTGGACTTCATCGTTTGTGGAAGGATAGGTTAGATCCCACCTGAAAGACAGTAAAAAGTATCACAGTTGAAATGGAAACTATTTCCTGATTATATCTTTGTTATCTTCATTTCTTGTCCCAATTTTCATGTCAGATTGGTTTCGAAGTTGAATTCGTTTCCAGGAATGAAGCATCTTGATGTAGCTGGTGGAACAGGTGATGCTTTTGGCATTGAATATTGATCCTGCTATGTGATTATGTAAAGCTTGGATTAAAAGAAGGAAAGCACCATTGATTGGCAATGTTGCTTGCTCAGACTCTTCAAACATGCCACGGGGTGCATTTTGGATCCTCCAAAAGTAGTGCATTTTTGGAGGATCCAACATGGGTGTAGCAACATTTTGAAGAAGTCCGAGCTACACAGTTGATAAGATGAGAGAAGAAAAATGCTTTTAGCAGATCTGAAGCAGGATCTAGAAGTGATAATATTCCTTTGAAATTTCTATTTTAATGTCCAGTGGAGGAGTGTAATGCAATAAAAACCTCCACCAAGCTTTGCTTCTTCAGCTAATAAATCTAGCTAGAATTTCTTGTCTTTATGGAAGTAAATAGCAGAATTATAAAATTTGAACCCTGGACCTATTTGTCCATTTTTTCAATTAGCTCAACCTGAATTAAGTACATGGTATAATGTTTCAGGAGGTCTTTCTTTTATGTGCTAGTTTATTTCTCTCTTATTTTTTTCATCTAGTTGGTCTCATATATTCTTTGGAGGTGGGAAGGGGTGGGTTGGGGGAGGGAGAGATAAGGCTTAATAAACAATCAAAGCCAAAAAAGTTCATGTATTTGGAACTTTGTTATCAATGACTGAACTTGTGATTGGTGGGTCATTTGGAAGGGAAGGGGCAATAGAGTGTCTGCGAACAAGGAAAACTCTATGCTTAACACCGAAAACAATTGTATATTTTTCCTTAGGCTTTGGTGCAACATGGCTCCACTAGATATACATGATAGTTTGACATTGTTGACTTTATTAGCTCAGTACACAACTTGTAATGTTCGCATCTTTTCGGTTGTAACTCTTCCAGATTGTTACACTTCACCCATTAAAAAAATAACTGAACTTGTGATTGGCTAAACTGCATTCATTTGCATTCGAGCATTCAGCTACGTGAAATACACACTGGTATGCTCTAAAAGATTGGATTTAGAATTTTTTTGGTTTCTGTATGGTCTTATCCCTCTTGTCTTGAATGCAGAGTGTAAAAATATTCTTGCCTGTTTTACTTTCAGTATGTTCTCTTCGTGGTAGTGATTGTTTATTTTTGTATTTCCTTCAATCCACTTGAGTGAAAAACTTCCTAATTTTACAGGGGATGTTGCTTTCAGGATCCTTGAAAATATAAAAAATGTCAAACGCAGAGCTATGCAAGATGTTCTTGATGATGACCTGATTGAAGAAACTAGAATTTATGTATGTGACATCAATCCAAACATGTTGGGTGTGGGTAAGAAGAGGGCCGAAGAGAGAGGTAAATGGCTCTAATTTTTTGCTTTATCTTGTTTGCATTCCCTGGATAATTGGATGTCAATTTGGGATTTCTTGTAGAGAAAACTGACGTTAAATCAATAATGCCTCTCTGTTGTTGGACATCTTTTTTATCTCTTTTTAACTATATGCAGGTTTTGGACTGGAGAAGTCTCTCGTTTGGGTAGAGGGAGATGCAGAAGCCTTGAGCTTTGAAGACAACTCAATGGATGGTTACACAATTGCTTTTGGTATCAGGAATGTTACACACATAGAGAAAGTTCTTGCAGAAGCATATAGGTAATATTTTTTCCTGGATGTGATTAAAAGGATTGAGGAAGGGATAATTTCACAATTTGGTTGATTTGATAAGATCATATGAGTGCTCATGAGTCTTCACTATACATCATTATAAGCTAATAATGTTTATGTGGAGTATCTTTTCTTTCCTCTTTCTCTTCTTATAAGTGTATAGAATGGAATGTCACCAATGATTCATGTGTCGGTGTCAATCTTGTTAAGGTTAAAGCATCATTGGTTGAGTGATCATATCTGAGTGTGAACTAGTAAAAGATGCTATGTTAGTTTCAAATGTCTTACATAGTACCACTAACAATTGTGTCGACAACATGAAAGGATATGCTCTCTAAACACCTTTGATTCCTTTCTACTTCATCTAAAAAAACACCTTTGATTCCTTTCTTTCCATAGAGTGGCTATATGCATGCAGGTATTGACCTCGAAACATCTTTAACACTCTAATTCAAACACCCTTAGCATCTTTAATGAATAGAATAGCATCCATTCTCCTAGAACAATGAGCCTAAATATATGTATTGCATCTAACTAATGCCTATAAATAGTCATGCTTGTAATCATCATGTCTTAAATTCGTCAATGTATCCTCTTCGCTTCTCTTAACTGTATTTCCTTGCTTTTTGTTTGGAGCAATATGGCAAATGTACGATACTCACGATGTTGAGGCCATGATTGACCTTAATAGCTCTTTACGTAACTTGTAAGATCTTCTTTTGAGGTACTTTGATGTACGTTACAGCATATTCTTAATGATGGTGCTTATATAAAATTTTACCTTTATCAAAAAGAAAGCTTCTACCATTTTGTTAGGCTTATGTAGCTTCACCTTTCGACATATGGCCTTATGCTGCTTGTGCAGCCAAAGTTTCGTCTGCTTTCTTTCTTTCCGATGACCTATTGGGTGGAAACACACCTCTTCCTGTGATCATTCTTGTGGTACCGTGTCTCTTCTGACAAAGCTACAACCGGATTGTGCCTCTTTGACCCACTTTGGTGGCATTAGCTTCTTTGCGGCGACCACTTTGACGGTTCATGCCTCTTTCAGGCAATTGCTCGAGTGTCAAAAAGCGCCTCTTTCCAGTGATTGTTCCGCTGTGCCGTTCTTTCTGATCTTGAGACACCTCTTTCTGACAATTTTCCAATGGCACTGTATTTATTTCCGGTGATTATTCTAGAGGCACCATTCTTTTTGGTGACCGCTCCAATGGCAAGTGCATCCTTTCCATCCAACATTCTGGCAGTAACTTATAGAGATTCCGGTGGCAGAGCTTTTCTGGTGACTTTCCATCAAGATTTTGTAGTAATGTTTGCTTTCAATGTTCTCAAAATAAGCAAGTTCTAGTTGTTCTTTCTCCCTTTGAGTCTGAGGGAGCGTGGTAGAATGTTAGACAATTAAATTCTTAAGTTGGATATTGTTGTTTCTTCCACTAGGCAAATATCATAGGTATATTGTGGCTAACACATCTTACATTTGTAAATTGTTCCACATTGGAGAAATAACATAGGTGTATTGTGGTCAACACATCATAAGTTTGTAAATCATTCCACATTGGACAAATAACAAAGTTGTATTGTGCCTTGACAAGAACTGGGGTGAACCGAAGTTTGAAAGAGTAAAATAAGGTAAACAATTTGCTAGATTGTCTCCTCCAGCTTTGGCAGTTCATGGCGGTATATAAAGATGGAGACAGTTTGTTTCCTCTAGCGTAGCAGTTAATGTAGGGGCCTTATAAAAGTCAAGATATCAGAGTGTAGAAAATCCCCCCTTTTTGCATTGGAGGTCACAGGACTTGATAGGTCTAGTAATTCGTAATTATACTATATGGTAATCGTTGCTTTTAAATGTGCACTTTTGATAGTTTGATAAACTTCGGATGCAAAAGCAAATCTCAAGGATCTTTTTTTTTTTGCTTTTTTACAATCTCTTGGAGTACTGTTGCATAGGATTTTAAATGTTTCTCGTGTGAGTGTTTGGCAAAAGTTTATATGGTTGATTGCCGTGATCACAATACCCTTTTTTCTTGTCTCAAGCACTGATCAAGTGGTCAATATGTTAAACTTGATGGTTTTGGTTTGTTTGTCAGGGTGCTTAAAAGGGGAGGAAGGTTTCTTTGCCTTGAACTAAGCCACGTTGATATCCCGGTTTATAAGGACTTGTAAGTTTTCTTGTCATAGGATGGATGGCCTATATAACTTCAGTTATATATTTCTCCCTCTGTTTCAATTTGTTTGGCCTATTTTGACTAGGCACGGAGTTTAAGAAAACAAAAAGGACTTTTGAATCTTGTGGTCTTAAATAAGATATGTCAAATGTACCAAAATGCCCTTAATCATGTGGCCTTAAACATGTCATGTGGAAAATTGGAATTAAAGAGTTGCTAAAAAGGGGGAAAAGTCAATTCTTTTTAAGCGACTAAAAAGAAAAGTAGGTCAAACAAATTGAAACGGAGGGAGTTATTATTATCACCATGCAATTGTTCAGCACATTGATACGAGGTCCATGAATATTGTTTGACCTACTCAGTTATATATTCAACTTTGTCCCCCTTTTGCCTTCTTTGTTTGGAGAAGTTGTAACTGTGCTCCAAAGATTATCACTTTTAATGCTGTTGCCCAAGACAGCTTAATGGCATTCCTTTGTTTACCAAATACATACTGAGTATGAGGGGAAAGGGAAAAGAAAATAAAGCATTCCCTCAGGCCTAATTTGAAGTTCAAATAGCTATGTACTCTGAGTTTCCTTTTAATGGATGCTGCTTTATATACAAGAACTTTTGCAGCTTGGAACGACCTGGTGGAACTTAGACAATCAATAGAGTGTTCTTGCTCAAGTGAAACTGAAGTCTGCATATATTTCACTGCTTGTGATATTTTATTTTGAATTCGAAAGATCTAATCCTTGCTCATAAGATCAATACTTAGATAACATGATTAGCAACAGTTCTTCTCTATGTCAATGGATTAAAAATCAGGTGTGCATGAACTTTGTTTGTCCCTATGCTGGTTTTCCTTGGGTTTGGTTAGTCAAAATTTGAGATTTGTGATTCATTACGTATGATAGTGCTTGTACGAGTTTTCTCCTGCAGATTTCAAATTTTCATTTTCTTTTTTCCCTATCTTTTTCTTCAGGTATGATGTCTACTCATTCTCAGTCATCCCAGCAGTTGGTGAGCTAGTGACAGGTGATCGAGAGTCTTATCAGTACTTGGTTGAGAGCGTCCGCCGTTTCCCTCCACAGGTATTAAGTGTGTAACTTTCTTTCATTCGTTGCAGCATCAGATAATTTGTTCACCGTAATTGCATCATGGTGAATCCCAGCTAATGACCACTTCCTGAGGATCGCTAAATATCACTGATTTAAGAACTCGTATGCATATCTTTTTCTTTTTGTATACTTTTTCTTTCCAGTACGGCGAGATTGTAGTTGTGATCATGGATGGATGCTTTTTCTAAACAAAAGTTAAATTCTTAAAAGGCTCTAGTAATGAAATGAAAAAGTATGATCAGCACTTCACCTGCAATATAGGAAAATTTTATATGTTGGAGAACTTTCCTTCTCTATTACTTCCCTGTGTCCTCTTGTTCCTTTTAATTTTAAATTTAAATATTCTGCATAGGATAGATAAGGTCATCCAAAGGGTGTGTATGTGTGTGTGTGTGTGTGTGTGTTTATAAAGGAATTGGGTGGTTCCAACCATTGCCTTAAGGTTCTGGCGTTGGATGATTTTCACAGATTCTTTCATATGATATCAAAGCCAACCTTTGGTAACTTTGTTTCACATTGGCATTCAAAACCATAGGTGAACTCCAGAAATTGGGTTCCCTTGCGTTATAGGATGTCCTGCATTAGATGTATAATGGAGACTTGGAGAGTATCTAAAGGTTTTGAATCAGTGCTTTAAAATTTTTGAGTTGGTCTTTTAGGAACATTACCCTATATTCATCTAAAAATTTATGCAACTGCTTCAGCTTTTTCACTACTTTTTGCTTTTTATTGTATGCAGGAACAATTTGCAAAAATGATTGCAGATGCTGGATTTCAAAAGGTAGAATACGAGAATCTTGTTGGTGGAGTTGTCGCAATCCATTCAGGGGTGAAGTTCTAGAGTTCTTCTCAAAGTTAAGGTGGGACTGACTAGTTTTTGGCCTCTACGATACCAGGAAGATCTCACAAAGAAATACTTTAAGGTTCACAATGATACGTCTTAGCCACATAGATGCAAATTTGGAGAGATGGGTATTCAATGTATTCTATGTTTCTGGAATGGCTATGTTTTTAATTTCCTGAGAGCAGCATGGCCTTTCTCATAAACTGTTTTAAAGAATATAGTAAGGCTTACAAGTTTGTGATTTCATAGGAGTAATTTTCTTCTGCCTGAAACCAGTTTCATTAAGTAGAAATGAAACTCAGTTATGAATAAGTTGCTGCTAAAGTCAACAATACTGTGTTTTAGCCTGATTAGTAAACATCAACACAGTTTGTACTTGAGTTTACAATGAAAAATATGTTACTAAGTTGGGAACAAGATATGATTTTCTGTTACTGTTGTTCTTATGTCCTAACAAATATCTTCTACTTGCTCATTTCTTCTTTTTCCTTTCATCTCGTCGTGAAAGAAGTAATGAAAAGGAAATTGGGGATCAAAGCACGTTCGTTGTTGCATGTATAACTTTCTAGAGTAGAGACTTAGCTCATGAAACTATCGGATACCGCAGCTTCTCAAGAACAACAAAAAAGAAAAGCAAGGCAAACTACAAACTTTTGTGAATACCAAAAAGCGCATTTTCAATCAAGCAAAACTACATCTTAAGTGGTGCCATTTTTAACTTGCATTAGTATCTCTTTTCTCAATCTGTTAATTATATTTAAAAACATTAGTTCCTACAAACTCTTCCCTAATTCCCTTTGCTTTTCTTTTGAATGATCTCCTCTAATTCTTTTGATTCCCATAAAAAAAAAAAAGGTAAAATCTTTAGGCAAAATAGAGTAAATTATCAAAGTTGAAAGGAAGTAAAGCAAAAGTTAAAGGACAGTATAACTTTCATACATTTCTGATGAGCTTGGAAATAATCTTTTATACCACAACGATAGTCATAACGATCGAACATGAATAACTTCTTATTCTATCTAGTGCGTTTTAATATCTATTTGCTCTTTGATATTTTGATATCGTATTTTTATTACAACTTTGCTTCAAATAACTTCTCTTTTGAACCACGTCTGTCTAACTTTTTTACACTATCCTCGTGATTAAACTAAATATGTTAATTTATTTTTATTTTTATATATCTATCTCTCCAACCTTATATATAGGGGAAATAGTGTTTTCAGGGGCGGTAGCCATGGCTTACTCCTTGTACTCCGCCATACCCAAAAAACCTCTAAACTCAATCTTCATTTCCTCTCCCAATTTCATCTTCAGTACTGTTAACAAACACATCCCTTGTGTAACTCCATCAATTTTTCCCTGTCTTGGAGGGTATTGTACTTGGGTATCGGCTGTTTCATCTTCTGTAGCTGAGACAGATGAACACTTATTAAACCGTCACGCAAGTCCTGGAATTGTAGCCAAAGAATATGCTGACCTTAATCTCCCTGAAAATTTTTCTGAGGTTTGAGAATTTTTTTAAAGACTTCATTTTTTTTAACTTCTTCAAGTCCAATGTACTACTATGCTGAGTTTTCATGTACGGTTGCCAACTAATTTTGCTATATATTGGGTCAAATTCAGCTATTATGAATTCATTGAGGACTTATTTGGTGTGAAGGATAAGGGATAACTAATTCCGAGATTAATCTTAGGATGAGTTTATCCCATGTTTGGTTGGGATAAAATCATCAGATAACTGGGATTAGTTATCCTGGGATTGTAGTGTTCTTTTTATACCACATTAAGGGTGGAATAACAGTTCTGGGATAACTAATTCTGGGATAACTTGCTCTCCAACCAAACGAGCCCTAACAGTATAATCTGTATATATACTGACAATATAAGGAGCTTTTACTCGGTTTAGTTTTAACCTAGGATAGCAGTTACCATTTTTATAGGGCTACTAATTGATGCTTCTTGTACAGATTTATTACATTATCCTAGGATAGCATTGTTTTCGTCATTTTTTCTGATACTGTTGTCACATAATACTGCCAAAAGTTGGTGAACTTGAGCTATTGAGGAAGTTGTTTATTTGGAGTAAATTTCAGAATTTAATGAGGAGAAGGTAAAAATGATGGGTTGGGAAAATTGTATCTAAATGATCTTTGTTGCAATATGTGTGTGCATTTTTATACTCACTTACATCAAATGATGTAATAGGATGTTGGCAATCTTCGAATAAGGCAGCATGTCAATCCTCTGCGACGTGGTCTCATGGTATACATTATGGCTCTTTAGATATGTAAAGCTTCTCCCTTCCTATTACCTCAGCTATAATTTCTGAAACTTTACTTTAGAAAGAAAAAATCAGGATGGAATAGAACTCAAATGATTTCTTTTTGTTTTGTTGTATAATTTATCATGAGAAGATTCCTGCAGAAGCACCAAACTGGAAGGAGGTGTTCGAGGATGCAACATTGCCTCTGATGGTGGATATTGGGAGTGGTAGGAACCTGTTTGCCTTTTGATTTCTTTACCGTTTTATTTCTTCTTATAGTTTATTTGTTTTAATTTACATGTTTTCCATTAAAGATCTAGTAGTTTAGTATGGTCCATCACTAATCTGTGAAAAACTTGCTTCAAACTGCATGAAAGTAGTTGGTTATACAAATAGAATAGCAATTTATGCCAAAACCTTAAAGATAGTAAGGTGTTACTTTCACCCCTCATTACCACATATCAGATAAAAACCTTTTTACTTCGGACCAATTTAAAAAGTCACCCTATTCCAAAAGTTCAACAATTTGCTGTTTGCAAATGAAATTGGATAAAAAAGTCACCCTTCATTTACTACACATCGCTTCCCATTTATTTTCTTCAGAAAAAACTATATCTGAAGAAAGTTGACGGCAAGACGTAGTTTTCTGCAGAAAATAAACAACATGAAGCGATATGTAGTAAATGAAGGGTGATTGTTTTATCCGATTTCCTTTGTAATCAGCTAAATGTCTTTACTAGTTGAACTTTTTGAATAGGGTGTCTTTTGAAAATTGGTCCGTAAGTAAAAATGTCTTATCTGATATGTAGTAAGTAACACCGATATCCTTCGTAACAGCTAAAAGTCTTTACTTGTTACACTTTTGGAATAGGGTCAGTATTGTTGGGGTCGATACACAAATCACCTTAAATCTAAGAAGCCGAGTCGGTGGGTTGGTCCGGGTGGAGAGAAAAAAAAACGAATCGAACTGAAAATCTTTTATGGAGATATCCATTTTCCTGGAGAGACGGATAAGATATCCAGACATACCGGCGTTTTGATACCACCAGGAACAGGAAAAAGAAATTCCAAGGAATACAAAAAAGTTAAAAATTGGATCTATGTCCAACGAATTACACCTGTAAATGATGTTGATGTCATTCTGAACTTCTTAGAGCCCCTGCATAGGTAAAGGGATTCAGTCCAATGTTTCTTAGACAATAGTAGGATTTGCTTGGTGCCACATATCATTAAACCTTTAGTTTTTTTACTTAAGACAAAATTTACACTTATCACTACACAGGCATACAAGTCTTTAACCAGAATAAGAAGTCTTGACAAATACCAAACCTAATGTAGGTGTAACCACAACAATGAAACATTAATTCCAGCTGGTTGGTATCGACTATATGGATCCTTCACTTCCGTTTTATTATGTTCTTTAGCCAAAATCTACAAGGACTCTATTTTAGGCCTTTTTAGACAATTTCACCCTTTTGTTACCTTCAATCATGTTGCACCTACATACTAGTCTATCTCGAGGTCTATGTACCATCTGAAATTACCTTCATGTTATCCTTTATGTGTTCTATTTGCAGCCATCTGTCAGTAAAATCTGTTTTAAATTTTGTCCGATCTCATATGGTCACATTTGTGGATATTAGAGATCCAACATTCACTCCCATATGACATTGTTAGTCTTTCAATTTATCTCACATATTTTCTATTTTTTTCTCTTCCCTTGAGCCTTTAGATACCGCTATTATATGTTCTTGGTGATTTCTTAGATCTTAGAAAGGAGATTGCAGGTAGTGGGAGATTTCTTATATGGCTTGCTAAGAGAAATTCTTCATCCATGAATTATCTGGGATTGGAAATTCGGCCTAAGGTATGTCGACAGCAACTTTGTCTAGTAAAAAGCACTTTCATTCTGTTTAGATACTGCTATTTGTTCTCTCTTGGATTCTGAAACTGCAATATTATGGGTTATCGAAAAAAGTGTAGTATTGTGGTACTTATGGTTGAGACTATCTTTTCCTTCTGCAGTTGGTCACACGGGCTGAGTACTGGAT
>JAJOOR010004143.1:0-44958 GCA_036250505.1 Solanum acaule
AAACTTAATTAAAATTTATGAATTAATTAAGCTTGCACTTTGTAGATCTTGAAATGTAATATTTATGAACTAATTAATTATATATATATATATATATATATATATATAATAATAATAAATATAATTATTACGTAATTATTATAAATATATATTAACAAGTTATTAATGTAGTAAAATTATTATTAAATTTAATTTATAATATAATTGAATATCTATATTTTTGTAGATGGATCATCGTTTGTAGATGTATAATATGCATTATGAAACTGGTGCTGGTTTGAAACCTGAGTTTATTGACGGTGTTAGAGATTTTATTGAACATACAATGACACTTGACATTTTCAAGAATAATGGATTGGTTAGGTGTCCTTGTAAAGCATGTAGGTGCTTAATTTTTTTTGAACCAGATACAATCATGGTTCATTTGTATAATAATGGATTTAAGCATAGATATTTTGTATGTATTGATCATGGAGAAAGAGATGGATTGAATGGTATATTTTATAATTCGATGCCTGAGGATGAATATAATTTGCTTGCACCACATGGACAAATTAGGGTTGAACATGATAGGGTTAAACATGAAAGGGTTCATGAAATGATCAATGATGCTTTCGGGGTTCAAGGTGGGGTGGAACCCGAATAATATTTTGATGAAGCTCCTAATGAAGAAGCAAAATGCTTCTATGATCAATTAGAAGAGTCTAGTCATCTACTATGTGAAGGGAGTCCGCATTCTGCCTTGTCAGTTGCGGTTAGATTAATGAATATTAAATCAGATTGGAATGTTCCTAATGCGGCTATAGACTCAACGGTTGATCTTTTGGGTGAACTAGTTAATCCGGAGTTTAACATACCTAAGAACTTCTATCAGGCCAAGCGGTTGGTTTCTAAGTTAAGATTGACGTATGATAGACTTCATTGTTGTGTTAATGGCTGCATGTTGTTGTACAAGACTGATAGTGAATTAGAAAATCGTAAGTTTTGTGGACATGCTCGTTATAAGAGGACTCCGGGTGGAAAGATGGTCCCAGTTAAGGCGATGCATTATCTACCTCTTATTCCTAGGTTAAAGAGGTTATATGCATCAATGAGGTCTGCCCCACATATGAGATGCCATCGTGAATATAGAAGGTCGCCGGGTGTCTTGTTTCATCTATCTGATGGTGAAGCATGGAAGCATTTTGATAATGTATATCTTGATTTTGCTAGTGAACCAAGACATGTTAGATTGGGGTTGTGTGCAGATGGCTTCACACCATTCTCTAATGCTGCTTCGCCTTATTCATTTTGGTCGATATTTCTTACTCCATATAATCTTCCTCCTGAAATGTGCATGACCAATCCCTACATCTTTCTGAGTTGTGCTATTTCAGGTCCCCGTAATCCAAAAAGTTTGATTGATGTCTATCTACAAGCATTGATAGATGAACTCAAACAATTGTGGTTTGAAGGCATTTTGACTAATGATATATCAACTAAGCAGAATTTCGTTATGCGTGCTTCTTTAATGTGGACTATTAATGATTTTCCTGCATACGGGATGTTGTCTGGTTGGATGACAGTTGGAAAGCTAGCATGTCCGTATTGCATGGAAAATAGTAAGGCATTCACTTTAAAGCATGGCAGAAAAAATACATGGTTTGATTGTCATCGCCAGTTCTTGCCAATGGACCATGAGTTTAGAAAGATGAAAAATGCATTTAGGAAAAATAAAGATTGAAAGTAACCCCCCACCTCCATTACTCACAGAGCATCAAATTTGGGAGAGAGTTTCTCAATTACCTAAATTTATAGAAGCTTCACCTTTTAGACTTCCTGGATATGGTGTTGAACATAATTGAACCAAACAAAGCATATTTTGGGAGTTGCCGTATTGGAAGGACAATTTGCTACAACATAATATTGATGTGATGCACATTGAAAAAAATTATTTTGACATTTTGTTTAACACAGTGATGGATGTTAAAGGTAAGACAAAAGACAATCCAAAAGCTAGAATGGACATAAAGGAATATTGTAGGAGAAAAGAGTTATGGCTGCAGGAATTACAAAATGATAAAATAGTTAATCCCAAAGCTAGATTTTCATTCACATTGGATGAGAAATGTGAAATTTGTGAGTGGGTTAAAAATTTGAGGATGCCAGAGGACTATGCTTTGAATTTAGGAAAGCGGGCAGATATGAATGAAGGAAAATTGATAGGTATGAAAAGTCATGATTGTCATGTGTTCATGGAAACTTTAATTCCTATTGATTTTAGCCATCTACCCGAAAGGATATGGAAACCAATCACAGAGATAAGTCTTTTTTTTAAAAAAGATTTGTGTTCTGGAAAGTTGTTGGAGAGTAATTTAGAGAGGATGGAGGAAATTATTCTTGTTATTACTACTAAGTTGGAGAAGATATTTCCATGTGGTTTCTTTGATGTGATGAAGCATCTTCCAATTCACCTTGTACAAGAGGCCCGCCTCGGAGGTCCGGTTCAAACAAGATGGATGTATCCATTTGAGAGGTATCTATTTGAAATATTCACCAAGTTATCAAATGAGCTAACTTATTTATTATGTGTTTTGCAGGTGGCATCCTGCAAAGGATGGTGCCCGGGATTTAAAAGATTGTGTTAGAAGACTTTATACACATGCTTATCACTCTTGGAGCGAGATTCCAAACAAGATACGCCAGGCGATGTTTAATGAATTAAGGTATATATTTTTTAGTTAAGTTTAATAATTTATTATACTTTACTTTTTTTTTACTATTGATCTAATTAACGCTAATAAAAAAAAATTTCATACTATTTTTACTTGGGAATCGAGGTACAATTTGGTCATTGTGACCACACTTGAGAGGAGGGAATCCGCGAGACGATCTAGCTGGCTAAAGAAAGTTCAGGATACTGATCAATGTTCGGGTTGGATGTTGCCTCATGTTTTTGATGAATTGCGTCAGTATTGGAACACATATAAGTTTAAGGCAATGTCAGAACAAGCCAAAAAGGCGAGAGGCAGTCTTAAGGGTGGCTCGTTGCACACCGAAGGTACGAAGACCGTTGGAACAGTTACAAGAGAGATGGTAAGTTCTAATTCAAACATTTAAATAAATAATTAGTTGATTCATATATATCGTTATAAATTTCAGTTTTTATTTATAGGAAAAAAAATTGGGGCGCACTCCCATTGGACCGGAGGTTTCCAAGAAGACTAATGTGAAGAAGAAAGAAAATGAGTCAGATCCGGAAGTGTGGGTGGAGGAAAGGGCCGAACGAACTTTTAAAAGTTATTTAATATTAATAATATATATTAATAGTTAATATATTTTTGATATGTATATATATTGATGTCAATTTTTATATTTAATATGTAGAATGAGTTTCATCAGTACGTTGCTGAGAATCTAGATAGTTCGATCCAAATGACACCTGAACTGTCCACCCAAATTTGGACTGAAAAAGTGGCAGGGGGGACACCCAAGGGTAGTCTATGGTCTAGGCTCTTGAAACGATGTAAGATGACTCCAGTAAGGTTTACAAGGTATTGGATCGTCACGTCAAGCCGAGACACTTGACGATGTTTAGAGTGCTGCTATGTCGGCTCAAATAGCACAACTTACATCGGCACTAGAATAGTCGAAGCGGAAAAGAGTAGTGGAACAACAAAGCATGAGTGCGACCGTTCAGGAAATCAAAGAACAAGTGCTGAATCTCGCTCATCAACCTACTACATCTTCTCCTGTCCAGGACACCAACGACGACAGTGACGAGGATGGTGATTTTGTAGATCGCACTCCCTAGTGTAGGTCGCTTTTATCAACTTTTTGAAATTTTGAAACGAATTTTGAAAGACTTTATAAGTCTTTAAATTGTGATTTAGATAGTTTTGAATGTTAATTTAAGTTTGTTGTTTTATGTTTTGTGTAGCTTCTTTATAATGTTATGTGTTTGATTGGGCTGAATTGAATTACATTTGCAGGTGGGCAGCAGAAACTGTGACAAAAAAATTGCAGAAAAAGCGACGGACAAGGTGGTTTTGTCGGTCGCTTTTCTGGGTTTTATTTTTTTTAAAAACCTAGAAAAGCGACGGACAGTGTCCTTTAGTCCATCGCTTTTCTAGACTTTTCAAAAAAATAATTTCCAGAAATACTATGGACAGGATCCTTTAGTCATCGCATTTCTGGGATTTTCAAAATTTAAATTTCCAGAAAAGTGACTGAGTCCGTCGCTTTTGTTAAAAAAAAAGTCTGAAAATAATAAATCAACAAGCGATGTAGTCCGTCGCGTTTTGAAAAGTGTCAAGCCAAAAAGCGACGGACATGACTGCGTAGCTTTTCCATCGATTTTGACCAAAAAAGCGACACAGTCCGCCGCTTTTTGCTGTCGTTTTTCGGTAGTTTTTTTTTGTAGTGGCAGGCCACCACCCATAGAGGTGCAAAATGCCCCGTAGACCCACTCACGGTCCGTGAGTCATGGGTCGTGGGTCATGCCTGCAACCTGCCCAAAGTCGGCGTAAGTGAGGGTAGTTTAGGTAATTTCCTTTTAGTTAATTTGATGTGGGGTAGTTTTATATTGTTTTAATAAACCTATATAAAACTTTTTAAGTCATTAACTAACCCATTCACTTCATAAAATCCTAAAACCCAAATCCATAACCAACTTTTCCTCAAACAAACTCTCTCTAGAATTCCAAGGAAGAAGAAGAAGAAAGGTGAAGCAAGGGTTGAAGAATCAAGATTTTCTCCTCAAATTAGTGGTAAATCTTCAATAAGGTATGGTAACTCTTCATCTATGGGTAGCTTTCACCCATAGAGCCCCTCCAAAACCCCCAATTTCAAAACTAGAAAACCCAAAAGTTAGGGTTTGACTTCAATCTCGTGGATTCTCCTTTAAAATTCATTTTAATTGATTGAATTATGTTTGTTTATGGATATATTGATGATTTTATATGATTTTAAGTTGAATTCCTCAAGAATTCATGAATTACCCTATTTTTTCAAATAAGATTTTAAAGTGTGGGTATTGATTGATGTTAGTAGAATGTTATAGAATTATGAATATTATGAATTGATTACTTGAATCATATTATCATCCATGTCTAATGTAGTAATTCTAGATGTGTTGGTTAATTATGATCCATGGTCCTTGAAGGGAAAATTAGGAGAATTTTGTATGATCATGATATTTATGTACATGCTTTATGAATACCTTGAAAGTAATGTGATTATGACTATGATGTAATTGTGGTGTTGTTGGAAGGCTATTCTCACTACACACTTATGAATGAAGTATGAATGAAGTTCTATGATTATGATAATGATGATGTGTTGATTGAAAGGCTATTCTCAATTATACACTTATGAATGATAATGCCATGTTGTGGGAGGTTTTCTCACAATATGGGGATTCTTAGGTTGAAAGGTTCTTCTCTCCTATTTAATCTATGAGCTATCTTATGAATGAATGATAATGAACTATGGCTTCTCAAGAATGCACTACTTAGTGTGGGTGGAGGTATGGGTCTTCATCCATGCATTGCACAAGTAGGCTTTGAGAGTAGTTATGGTGTGTTCCTTTATGTTATGATGATTTATGAAATAAAGTATGCTTAATGTGGATTGTTACAAGAGTTTATTTCCTTGATATGACTTAATAAATGTGAAGGTTTCCTTGTTTATGAGTATTAAATAAAGATGAGAATAAAGAATGGTAAGTATGATTATGGTGGCCTAAAACTGGTACTTAGTATAGATGGGATTATGGGATCTTTATCTATACATTGCACAAGTATAACTTAGGATTACTTATTAGATGGTTCTATTATGCTATACTGATCTATATGTTGAATATGCTTGTGACTTATGCTTTTATACTAAAAGTGCATGATGATTCTCAAACTTGGTAAAGTGCATACTTTTCAACTAAAATGTCCTTTTTAGCATGATTTTGTGCATGGCTATCATACTTAGTGCATTTTTGTACTAATCCATATTTTCTACATTTTTCACAAAGTGTAGGTTTCGGTTCTTAAGGCAATCTTCTATTGGTTCAAGCTTGGATCGACTATTCTCCTAGCTTGTGGTGAGTCATCAAGATTCGAGGTCGTATGAGTCATTAGTAGTTTCTTTCTAGTACTTTCATTTTCGGATTTATGTTGAAAGGGCTGTGACCCTATTTTTGATTCAAAGATTGTATTAGATGGCTAATTGAGACAAGTTAGGCTTTTTGCTTGCTTTTATAAAAGACTTCGATTGTATGGATAAAGTTTTAAAATTTTCGCATCATTTCTTTTATCCTATGTGATGATATGCTAAGGGTTTGTATGAGACCCCTTTGGGGGTCAAGTACGCCTTGTTATATCTAGGGTGTACCCCTGGGTCGTGACATCCTCGTTACTGGAGAGTATGTATCAAAGTAATCCAAACCTTCCTTATATCGGTATCCTTTCACTACAATTCTAGCCTTATATATGTCAATAGTCTCATCGGATTTCATTTTCCTTTTAAAGGTCCATTTTGATCCTAAAGGTTTATATCCCGGAGGAAGATCAGCTAATTCCCAAGTGTGGTTATTCAAAATTGATTCGATCTCACTATTGACTGCTTATTTCCAAAAAGTTGACTGAAAAGAAGATATCGCTGCTTTAAATATTTGAGGCTCATTTTCAAGAAAGAATGCCACAAAATATGGTCCGAAAGAAGTGGATTTTCGTTTACTGTTACTATGCCTGGGATCCTTGTTAAGTGGTTTATTTTCCATTGATTCTTCCCGTGATCGTTTAGATCTTTCACTTGTCGAATCACATTCAGTTTTGTACAAATAAATGTGTTCAAAGAACTCAATATTATCTGAATAAATTACCGTATTAACATGAATTTCAGGATCATCAAATTTGTGAACCAAAAACCTACAAGCCTTACTGTTCACATTATATTGAATAAATACACAATCCATTATTTTAGGTCCAATTTTAACCCTTTTGAGTAACGAAACTTGTACCTTAGCTAAACATCCCTACACTTTGAAATATTTCAAGTTGGGTTTCCTTTCTTTCCATAATTCATATGGAATAAATTGTGTTTTCCTATGGGGTACCCTATTTAGTATTCAGTTAGCCGTAAGGGTAGCTTCCACCACAAGCTTTGCGGTGAACTAGAACTGATTAACGAGGCATTCATCATTTCCTTTAATGTTATGTTCTTCCGTTCGGCCATCTCATTTGATTGTGGTGTGTAGGTTGCAGTAGTTTGATGAATAATATCATATTCCAAACATATCTCTGCAAAAGGAGATTCATATTCACCACCCATATCACTCCAAATCATTCTTATATTTCGATTTAATTGATTCTCCACCTCAATCTTGTATTGCTTAAATGCATCAACTGCTTCATCCTTACTATTAAGAAAATATACACAACAATATCGAGTGCAATAGTCAATAAATGTTATAAAGTACTTTTTCCCACCGCGAGATGATATCGACCTCATATCGCATATATCTGTGTGAATTAAGTCTAGAGGATTTGAATTCTTATCAGCAAACTTATAAGGATGTTTAACAAACTTACATTGAACACAAATTTCACATTTCGCTTTATCACACTTGAAGTCAGACAATACTTCTAAAATAATTATTTTTCGCAAGGCTTTGTAATATACATGTCCCAAACGGGCATGCCATAAATCATTTGACTCCAATAAGTAAACAAAAATAGAATTCTTATTAATACTGTCAACAACCATTACATTGAGTTTGAAAAGACCCTCAGTAAGGTAGCCCTTTCCTAAGAACATCTCATTCTTACTTATTACAACTTTGTCACTAGCTAGGACACACTTAAACCCATTTTTAACGAGCAATGCAGCAGAAACTGGATTCTTCCTAATAGTAGGAACGGGTAGAGCGTTGTTTAAAATCAACACCTTGTCGGATATCATTTTCAACATTACTTTATCAGTTCCTACAATCCTCGCTGTTGTTCTGTTCCCCATGAACAAATCTTAATTGAACTCAGCAGGAGTATACGTTGCAAAGGATTCTTTTGCAGAGCAAACATGTCGAGTGACACATGAGTCGAGAAACCACTCCTTGGGATTTCCAACTAAGTTGCACTCCGAGATCATTGCATAGAGGCCATCTGTGTCTTCCATCTTCTCCATGATGTTTTCTTGACTTTTGCTGTTGTCCTTGTCTTTTCTTGGAGAATGACAGATAGTAGACTTGTGACCAACCTTACCACAATTGTAACAATTGCCCTTGAATTTCTTCTTGGCTTGCTCTGACTTTTGTTCGTTCGACTTATTTCTCTACTTGCCTTTGGTGGGAGCTTCTTCAACAATATTAACTCCCATGATTGCCGAGCTCCCATGAGAATTCTTTTTAGTGGTCTTGTTATCTTCCTCGATCTTGAGCCGAATCACTAGATCTTCAAGTTACATTTCTTTGCATTTGTGCTTTTAATAATTCTTGAAGTCATTCCACGAAGGAGGTAACTTCTCAATCATTGCAGCAACTTGAAAAGTTTCATTAACTACCATGTCCTCAACAATCTGATCATGGAAAATAAGTTGAAGCTCTTGCACTTATGATCCAATAGTTTTGCTATTTGTCATCTTATAGTCTAAAAGCTTTGCGACCACAAACTTCTTCAAGCATGCATCTTCTGTCTTATATTTCTTCTCAAGTGCATTCCACAATTCTTTTGAAGTTTTCAATACACTGAAAACATGATATAAGTCATCCTCTAAAACACTTAAAATGTAGCCCTTACATAGGAAGTTTGCCTGTTTCCATACTTCAATAATCTTGAATTTTCCTCTGTCTGACATATCAGCAGCAGGCACTGGAATTTCTTCATTGGTAAATTTCTACCGACCAAGAATGGTGAGCCAAAAAAATACCCGTTGCTGCCATCCTTTGAAATTAATACCAGTGAATTTTTTCATTCTCTGCTGGTGGTTATCAAAAAATTCTAGGCCTTCTAGTTGTTTAAAACCTTTTTGCAACTAGTCTAACCTTATATTTATCAATAGATCCATCCGGTTTCAACTTTTTTTGCAAGACTCATTTGCAACGAATTGTTTTACAACCCGGTGGTAAATAAACTA
The DNA here is from genome assembly GCA_036250505.1 of Solanum acaule. NCBI lineage: Eukaryota > Viridiplantae > Streptophyta > Magnoliopsida > Solanales > Solanaceae > Solanum > Solanum acaule. Next base: position 9,103 of record JAJOOR010004143.1, read on the forward strand.
ACTTCCAAGTTTTATTAGAAATTAGTGATTCCATTTCATCATTTACAACCTCTTTCCAAAAAATGGAGTCATGTGAAGATAAAACTTCTTTCAAAGTGAGAGAGTCATCTCCAACATTAAAAACATAAAAATTAGGACCATAATCTTCTTTTTTTTTTACTCTAGCTCTTTTACTTTTTTCTTAACTCAAAATCATCAATCTTGTTATTTTTCAAAGAAGAAGTAGAAGAACTAGCTAGTGATATAATATTTTGTTAATTCCTTTGACCCCCACTATTTTTAGAATCAAATGGAAATTTATTCTCATGAAAAATTGCATCACCTGATTCAATTATAATATTATCTTCAAGATTAAAAAATATCTATAGGGGGTACTATTTGAAGCATAACAAAGAAAAGCACAAGTAGTAACTTTCTTACCCAACTTTTTAATGTTCGGATCCATGTAACACCTCAAATGTTTTTTGAGTTAAGACTTGAACCATCCTTAGTGGTGAGTAGGATTTTACCAAGGAATTTAAAATTTCTTAAATGTTAAGGTCACTATATGTAGCACCTTGAGTTCCAAGAAGAACAAAAGAGACTTCATTCAAGTCATTCCTAAGTTCTTCTAATTTTTGGGTCAACTTCAAATGACCATAACTTTCAGTACAAGATGAGTTAGGTGGCCCATAAGGTATCAAATGAAAGGTCTTTGAATTATCTTTCCAACACCACCAAGTTTGCTCAGTTTCAAGTTTGGATGAGTAACATATTCCCTTTTGAAGTCAGGCTGTCCAATTAAGGAAAATTACCCAAAAATAGTGAGGGGTATTTTGGTCTTTTCCTTACCCAATTAGATTTAAATCATTTTAAGTAAGGTTTAAGGGGTCTAATATGATTAGGTTCAGTTTTATAATCCTAATAAGCACCTAGGATTTTAGTTGAGAGTTCAAGAAGAGAAAAGAAGAGAAAAGAAGAGGAAAGAGGAAATGATCAAAGCATTTGTCGAGATTCTTGAGTTTCATTGTGGATTTTCGCCAAGGGTTTGATCCCTATGAAGTATGTAAGTTTCCATAGTGTTGGGTTCATTCACCCACACGCCAAACATGATTTTCATATTCGAATTCGTCTATTAAGATTGAAAGATTTAAGTTCTTGATAAGTGTTCTTGAAGTTCATTCTAAATATTGTTTTGCTAGGGTTTTGATGATTTCTTGAAATGAAAGTGAGTGTTTTGAGGGATTTATTGAGTAAATTAGTATGTACTTATGTTGAGTAATCGAATCCAAGTGATTGGGGAAGAAACCGTTTGAATCTAGGCGAACTAGGGTGAGAAAACGAGCAAAGAAAGTCGTCGAGGTTTTCTAGGTTGGGGCTTGGCGCCCTGCGCCAGCCAATCCTCCCCAACCACACCTCTATAGGTAGAGGGCTGGTGCCCTGCGCCACTCAGTGTGCTAGGGTCGCCTGCCCACACCCCTTCTCCGTCGTTTTGCCCGTCTGAGTCCTTAAAAAGTGTACCTTCAAGCCCTATTGATTCTAAACTACTTCTAAATACCTAGAAATCATTCATAACATGAATCATAATCTTGAATTCATAATTCAAATTCAAGGGAGAGTTAAGAGTTAAGCCTTGAGAGTTCTTCCGAACATTTTGAGAAAGTCCCTCTGAGTCTTTTTGAGGAGTCTTCTACAAATTCAAATAACTTGTTTCAAAACTCGAGCAAGTGAGTATAAGAATAAGGTGAATGTATTAATAAGTCTAATTTATCATCACGAGATCCTTCACATCATGAATCATAACTCTTGAATCCATAATTCAAATTCAAGAGAGAGTTAAGAGTAGAGTTCTAGAAAGTCTTTGAGTCAAATTGTGAATCATTTGAGATAAACTATTGATTTTGAGTTAAGATTTGAGGAAGTAAGTATGAGAATGAGAAGAGTCGTATATACGAGTTCCATATTGTTATGTAGACGCTCGAGTTGAGTTGTTCATGCCCATAAATTCCACGTGAACTTCATAAATTGAGTATCTTGGAGAGGAGTAGTATCTTCAAGTTCTAAGTCTTGAGTATTGAGTTCCTAATCCATTTTGAGATTTTATTTCCTAATCATGGGACTATTAAATAATAACCATAATGTCCTTGAGTTGAGTTGTTCATGCCAATAATTCCGCATGAGCCCTGTAAGTCAAGTAGTCTGGAGATGAGAAGTATCTTTGAGTCCTTGAGTTGAGTAGTTCATGCCCGTAATTGCTCATGAACCCTCTGAGTCAAGCATTCTTGAAACGAGTATTACCATCAAAGTTCTTGAGTTCTGAGTTCTCGAGTATTGAGTTCTATGTATGGTTTTTGAAAACCTCAAAGTCGTTCACGTCCATAATTCGGCATGAACTTTATTCTGAGAAGTCTTTTACAAATTTTTCTAAACTTGTTTCAAGACTTGAGCACTTACGTTGAGAAAGAGTAGAGTCGAGTTCATTTTCTTTAAAATGATATATGGGAACTAAGTAGTCCCAAGAGTAAATGTTTTCACATTTAAAAGAGGAGGAAACTAAGATTTCCAAAAGAGTTTTGAGCAGTTTGAGTAACATCTCTTTTTAGAGAATAATTTTGAGTAATAATCTCAAACAAAAAAAAGTGTTATGTTTTTAAACATATGAGCTAAGTATATTTTTGGGAGTAGTATTGAACATCGATATGGGGACGAGTTCAGATAACTCAAGTCTCCATGAACCATGTAGCGAACGTGGGTAGAAAAGGTCATACCTTTTAGATTATTCCTTAATGCTTTTAAGCATAGCTTAGTGGATCCACTTAGTTGAGAGGTTATATACCCCGGAAAAGTATAGGTCAGTTCTGGCAGCGTGGGCGAGACACTATATCATCACATAGCTCATAGTGATGGTTGTCGATTAGAGAATCTCCCACAGAGTCATATTATATTTTATTATATACTAATTAAGTTGTTATTCTTCAATACATTGAGTTGCTATCTACTATTTTAAAAGCTTTCCATATATTGCATCTTTTATTGTTGCTTTATCTTGAGTTGAGTATCCAGAGTAGAGTATCTTGAGTTGAGTACCTTTGAGTTTAGTATCTTATTCTTGAGTTGAGTTTAGTTGAGTGAGTTGAGAAGAGGTGTAAGTATGTTTCTTTTTATCAAGTTCAAGCTTATGTTTAAGCTTTAGAATTCCCCTTACATGCTCGTACATTCCATGTACTGAGCCATTTGGCCTGCATCATTTCATGATGTAGATATAGGTATTCAGGATCATCAACAGACGTTTTGTTGATACCACATGCAGTTCAAGTTAGCTATGGTGAGTCTCCTTACTTCCGGAGGATGTCATTATTTCTTTTCAGTTTTGTCAGGATGTCGTGGGTTTTGTCCCGACTTCCATATTTGTCATTTAGTGGCTTCATAGATAGACAATAGAGTTTGAGAATTCTGTTTCATTTATTTTATTGAATATTTTAAAGACTTGAGTTGCCTATTTCTGGCGAGTTGAATATACTATTTTATTCAAAGTTAACATTTTAAGTTAAAGATTTTTGTAATTGAGTTCAATGAGTTTTATTTAGTTTTAAGCTTTGTATGCTTGAGTTAGTCTTCCGCTTGTAGTGATGAGGGTTTGCTTGGGGACCAGAAATGGTTCTCCAATGCCGGCCACATCCAGGGTGTAGGCTCGGGTCATGGCAAACTTGGTATCAGAGCACATAATTGAAGTGTCCTAGGGTGTGTACGAAGCCATGTCAGTTGGGTCTTGTTTATGGTTGTAAGGGTCCCACTTCTATAAATGAGGGTCTACGAACATTTAAGAAAAAATTCCATTCTTTCATACTCTTAATCATGCAATAGAGCTATGTCACATAGATTTATTCTAACTCGTGCGTTCTCATATTCATTCGACTACCCTTAATACTAGAGGTGGTTGAAAAGCAAAGCTAGTCCTTTATCGATGAGTTTTTCTTAGCAAGAGTCTTGAGGATGTCATGAGACTCTAGAGGGGCTTGAGAGGAGCCCATGAGCGATTTAAGTGTTGAGTTTAAGAGGAATGCACTCATGTTCATATGAATCGTGCGTTTGAGTTAAAAATGAGTTGTACTGTTTTCCTTAAGCCTTGTTTCAACTGAGATCCTTTTGAAGAAGTATGTTTAGAGCTTGGGTTAGATTTTCACCCCAAAAGGTAGCATGAGTTACGAGATCATGAGTAATAGTAGTGAAAGAGCCCAGAGTTAGAGGAAAGTATGTAGAGGTTTAGTAATCCTAGAAAGGAAGATATTGATGAGGCAAGCTATGTTATTATAGTCATGCACCCAGTAAGTTATTGATGAGGAGCTTTCTCTTATGGGTAGAGTAAGAGTTGCTAGTCAAGATGAGATAGAGTATATATTTGTTAACCAGAATAGAGTTGATGTTGATGTGCCATTATATTAGAGGAGACTAAATCCATGTGTTGAATAGGAGAGTAGAGTATTCATGAGGTGATAGACCAAAGCTAGGCTTATGGAGTTTGAAATGAGAGCCCCATGGTATTCAGAGGATGATAGAACTATTTGAGAGATAATGCGAGTAAGTGAGTAAGCAGTACTAAAGTTGTGAAGTGGAAATGAGAGGTAAGGATTGACAACTTGTCATGAGGTCCTAGTGAACAAGTGTTTCAGAAATTGTGCATAGTAGTGGAGAGTTAGTATAGTAGGTGAGCAATCATACTGACATTCGGGTTTAGAAATAAATATAAACCTTGAATTTGAGATGAGTGTCATGATCAAAATAATGGTAACATAAGGGTGATGATGTTAGTCTTGAGATTTTATCTAGAAGACTTGACATAGAGTAGGTGAGGAATTGAGGTGATTAGCTGCAATAAATATGAGTGGTACAAATGAGAGACCCTAACCTTTAGATAAGGGCAGTGAAGTGTGGCTAAGTCACAAGAGTAACAAGAGAATTAAGAGGTGTACTGAGGTAGTATGTAACCAGAAGAGGTTAAGAGAAACACCTTAGAAAGAGGTCTTAGTACCTGCTTATGGAGAGTTCGGTAGTCATGAAATAAGCTTCTTCTGATTGTTAGAATAAAAGAGAATGTAGAACAATTAGAGGTGATTGAATTGGTCCATAGCTTTCAAGTGTCAGCTTTAGACCTAAGGGGGAGATGACAAGATGAGAAATCAAGCCAAGTGTTCGAGAATAAGATAGTAATGAGTTCCAAAGAGTATGAGAGATACCTTTTCAGAGGTCGTTTAATAGTAGAGTGATGATAGAAGGAGAAGGTTAATAATCTTATCGTGATGATAATGGTATGATAATTCCATCTAAGGTTATAAATGAGGAGGAAGAGGAGGTTGAGGTTTTACTATGAGAAATAGTTAAATGAGAGCCCTTAGTTGGTTCCGAGTAGTAATGCGGGAAATTCTAGCTGCTATGGCAGAGATGATGAGAGAATGAGAAATTCTTAAGGAGTTGGTTAGTAGGAGTCCATGGAGTTGTTAGAGTACTAAGCTTTAATGTAGAGTTGTTAAACATTAGGTGGTTTTTGATATGAGCCCAATGTTGATTAAAAGTGGTGGTAGAGATTAGTATTATTGTGATGATATTCCCTATAGAGAGGTATAGAACCCGAACCTTAGGATTTGGGTTAAGAGTAACCCTGTTCCATGCCAGTCCAGCCGCTATTCGAGGACGAATGATCTCAAGGGGGAGATATTATAACACCCCAGAAATTTTTTGAGCTAAGACTTGAACCATCCTTCGTGGTGAGTAGGATTTTACCAACGAATTTGAAATTTCTTAAGTGTTAAGGTCACTAGATGTAGCACATTGATTTCCAAGAAGAAATAAAGAGAGTTCATTCAAGTCATTTCTAAGTTCTTCTAAGTTTTGGGTCAACTTCAAACGACCATAACTTTCAGTACAAGATGAGTTAGGTGGCCCATAAGATATCAAATGAAAGATCTTTGAATTATATTTCCAACGCCACCGAGTTTACTAAGTTTCGAGTTGGGATGCGTGAGATATGCCCTTTTGAAATCAGGATGTCCAATTAAGGAAGGTTACCCGAAAATAGTGAGGGGTATTTTTGTCTTTTCCTTACCCAATCAAATTTAAATCATTTTAAGGGTTATAATATGATTAGGTTCAGTTTTATAATCCTAATATACAGCTAGGGTTTTAGTTGAGAGTTCAAGAAGAGAAAAGAAGAGAAAAGAGGAGAGGATCAAAGTGTTCGTTGAGATTCTTGAGTTTCGTTAAGGATTTTCGCCAAGGGTTTGATCCCTAAGAGGTATGTAAGTTTCCATAGTGTTGGGTGAATTTACCCACATGCCAAACATGATTTTCATATTCTAATTTGTCCATAAAGATTGAAAGATTTAAGTTCTTGATAAGTGTTCTTGAAGTTCATTCTAAATCTTGTTTTTTTGGGGTTTTGATGATTTATTGAGATGAAATTGAGTGTTTTGATGGCTGTATTGAGTATATTAGTCTGTACCTATGTTGAGTAATCGAATCTAAGTGATTGGGGAAGAAACCGTTCGAATCTAGGTGAACTAGGGTAAAAAAATGAGCAAAGAAAGTCGTCGGGGTTTTCTAGGTTGGGGACTGGCGCCCTGCGCCAGCCAGTGCGCCCCAACCACACTCTGTAGGTAGAGGGCTGGCACCCTGTGCCACTCAGTGCACCAGGGTCGCCTGCCCCCACCCTTTCTCCGTTGTTTTTCCCATCTGAGTCCTTTAAAAAGGTACCTTCAATCCCTATCAATTCTAAACACTCTAAACTACTTATAAACACCTAGAAATCATTCATAACATGAATCATAACCTTGAATTCATAATTCAAATTCAAGGTGGAGTTAAGATTTTAGCCTTGAGAGTTCTTTTGAACATTTTGAGAAAGTCCCTTTGAGTCTTTTTGAGGAGTCTTCTACAAATTCAAATATCTAGTCTTAAGACTCGAGCAAGTGAGTATAAGAATGAGGAGAATGTATTCATGAGTCTACTTTATCATCACGAGATCCTTCACATTATGAATCATAACTCTTGAATCCATAATTCAAATACAAGAGAGAGTTAAGAGTAGAGTACAAGAAAGTCTTTGAGTTAAATTGTGAATCCTTTGAGATCAACTATTGATTTTGAGTTAAGATTTGAGGAAGTAAGTATGAGAATGAGAAGAGCCGTATAAACGAGTCCCATATTGTTATGTAGACCTTCGAGTCGAATCATTAATGCCCATAAATTCCACATGAACTTAATAAATTGAGTATCTTGGAAAGAAGTAGTATCTTCAAGTTCTAAGTCTTGAGTATTGAGTTCCTAATCCATTTTGAGATTTTATTTCCTAATCATGGGACTATTACGTATTACCCATGGAATCCTTAATTTGAATAGTTCATTCCCATAATTCCGCATGACCCCTATAAGTCGATCAGTCTGGAGATGAGAAGTATCTTTGAGTCCTTGAGTTGAGTAGTTCATGCCCATAATTCCGCATGAACCCTCTGAGTCGAGCATTCTTGAAACGAGTATTAGCATTGAAGTTCTTAGTTGTTGTGTCTCGAGTATTGAGTTCTATGTATCGTTATTGAAAACCTCAAATTGAGTCGTTCACGTCCATAATTTGGCATGAACTTTATTCTGAGAAGTCTTTTACAAATTTTTCTCAACTTGTTTTAAGACTTGAGCACTTGAGTTGAGAAAGAGTAGAGTCGAGATTTAAAATGATATATGGGAACTAAGTAGTCCAAGAGTAAATGTTTTCACATTTAAAAGAGGAGGAAACTGAGATTTCTAAAAGAGTTTTGAGCTGTTTGAGTAACATTTCTTTTTAGAGAAAGATTTTGAGTAATAATCTCAAACCACAAAAAGAGTAATGTTTTTAAACATATGAGCTGAACATATTTTTGGGTGTAGTATTGAGCACCGATATGGGGACGAGATCTGATAAATCAAGTCTCCATAAACCATGCAACCAACGTTGGTAGAAATGGTCATACTTTTTAGATGATTCCTTAATGCTTTTAAGCATAGCTTAGTGGATCCACTTAGTTGAGAGGTTCTATACCCCGACAAAGTATATGACAGTTTTGGCAGCGTGGGCGAGACATTGTATCATCACATAGCTCATAGTGATGGTTATCGGTTAGAGATTCTCCCACAGAGTCATATTATATTTTATTGTATACAAATTGAGTTGTTATTGTATTCTTCAATACATTGAGTTGCTATCAATTGTTTTAAAAGCTTTTCATATATTGCATCTTTTATTGTTGTTTTATCTTGAGTTGAGTATCAAGAGTTAAGTATTTTGAGTTGAGTACCTTTGAGTTAAGTATCTTATTCTTGAGTTGAGTTTAGTTGGGTCAGTTGAGAAGAGGTAAGTATGTTTCCTTTTATCAAGTTCAAGCTTATGTTTATGCTTTAGAATACCCTTTACATGCTCGTACATTCCATGTACTGAGCCATTTGGTCTGCATCGTTTCATGATGCTGATACAAGTATTCAGGATCATGAACATGAGTTTTGTTGATACCACATGCAGTTTGAGTTAGCTATGGTGAGTGTCCTTTCTCCCGGAGGATGTCATTACTTCTTTTCAGTTTTGTCAGGATGTCGTGGGTTTTGTCCCGACTTCCATCTTTGTCATTTAGAGTCTTCATAGATAGACAATAGAGTTTGAGAAGTCTGTTTCATTTATTTTATTAAATGTTTTAAAGACTTGAGTTGCCTATTTTTGGCGAGTTGAATATACTATTTTATTCAAAGTTAATATTTTGAGTTACAGATTTTGTGATTGATTTCAATGAATTTTATTCAGGTTTAAGCTTTGTATGCTTGAGTTAGTCTTCCACTTGTAGTTAGCCTGGGTGAGGGTTTGCTGGGAGACCAAAAATGGTTCTCGAGTGTTGGCCACATCCAGGGTGTAGGCTCGGGTCGTGACAATCCAGAGGCCTCACAGAGGCTTGACAACCCATACTCTTAGATATACAAAACTTGGCTTGTGAACTTTCCACAATACAAAAGGTGTCAACTTAAACTTTTTATGAGGCACACGATTCAACACATAACAAGCAGTCAAAAGAGCTTCACCCCATAAATTTAAAGGTGCATTTGACTGAATAAGCATGCCATTAGTCAATTCAACCAAAGTTCTATTTTTCCTTTCTGCTACAACATTAGATGAAGGAGAATAAGCAGGATTAGTTTCATGAATTATTCTCAATGATCTAATGAAAGAATGAAACTCATTTGATTCATATTCACGACCTCTATCACTTCTATTTTTTTAAATTTTTTTTCTTCCAAACTGATTTTCAACTTCATGGAGATAAACTTTAATGTTTTCAAAAACATTACTTTTATTATTCATCAAGTAAACATATGTAAAATTAGAAAAATCATCAATGAAAGTAATAAAGTATCTATTACCTCCACGAGTTAAAATTCTTCCAAGTTCAGAAATATCAGTATGAACTGATTCTAACAAATCAGTTTTTCATTCAACCTAAAAATGAGGCCTTTTAGTGATTTTGGCTTTACTACAAGCCTCACACTTTTCAAAATTCCCTAAATACTCATGATTCCAACATAACGATCATTAATATGACACAAAAGAACATGCCAAAATTTAGTAGAAGAAAACATATAAACAAAATTAGAAACTTTATTCATTTCAACATTCGGTTTGAACATCCCATCACAAGCATACCCTTTTCCCACAAAAAAAATACTCTTCTTCACAATTACATATTAATCAGATTCAATAAAGTGTTTAAACCTGCTTTATTATGAAGAAAACTAGACATCAATTTTTTTCTCATGGAAGGAGTATAAAGTACATCTTTCAAAGTTAACACCCTTCCAGAGGTAAAACATAATTCGACATCTCCCGTTTCAAGCAATTGAGTTGTGTGGGATTCACCAAGCATGATGGTTTTAGACTCCTCAAAATGAGTATATTCTTAAAACCAATCTTTGTTACCACAGACATGACGGTTTGCACCAGAGTCAACCCACCATCCATCAACACTCTCAACCATGTTTATGTCTGTAATAATCGCCACAAAAGGTTCTTCAGTAACGTTTTTCTGAGGTGTAGAACCACGTTTCCCGAATCTGCAAAATGGAGCAATATGCCCACTCTTCCCATAAACAACAGTCCCTTATCTTGAACTTGTTGATTTTGTGCTTGGTTAGTTTCACCATTTTTTTCTTGGGAGGTCTACCATTAGTTTTCTTGAATTTTTTATTCGTAGGCTTCATATTAGTATTTTTGTGAGGTTCAGGAGTAGCATTGTTTGAAGCAATTAAATTTACCTTCGTTGTGATGTTGCTCTCTTTTGATTGTAAAAGTGCATCTTGTCCTCTTGCCTCTTCTTCCATGCAGATTTTCACTATCAATGTTTCAGTAGAGGTTTCCTTTTATTTGTGGTGCATAATTTTTTGAAATTCCTTCCAAGAAGGTGGAAGTTTATCTACTATCTCCAATTTTGACCTCCTCGGACCTGAGCTCTCCAGCAATCATTAAAAATTCTTGAGCTTGGTCTACCACTAATTTGTTGTCCACCCTTTTGAAACAAAAAAATCTACTAGCCGCATATTTTTTTGCTCCTGCCTATTCGGTATCGTACTTATTCTACAATACTTTCCAAATTTCTTTGACCTAGAGTAAGTTCTATCATAATAATCATAAAAATTATCAAATAGACAATTAAGAATGTAATACCAACACATATAGGAATCACCATCGTATTTTTCCACTTTCTCTTGATGAGAAATAGTTTCATCATCATTCATAAAGGTGATGTCAACTTTATTAGGATTCTTCTCAGTTAACACATAAGATACATTGAGAAGACTTAAGTGGAAAAGTACTTTACCCTTCCATCTCTTGAAATGGTTACCATTGAACCGAAATGACTTGTTAAGGTCTCCTATGTTGACATCCGTGGTTCTTTCAATTGTAGCCATTGTGAATCTCCTTAAAATTATTAGTGAAAATTACAAGATTAAGAGATTACAACTGAATATGAAATGAAGAAACAAAAATCTCTTTGGGCTGAGGCGCGAATATCTCGCTCTCTTCAAGGAGATTCAAGCCTACTGCAACAAATGTTTTTCACCCGTCCAGTAGTAGTCCTTCTTGAATTGTCCCCTCCAGGATACAACAGTCTAATCAGAAGGTGTAACTCAACAAACTCTAGACAAAAGTTGAGTCCAAAGATCCACAAAAAAAACACCCCCCTTCAACTAATAAGAACTCTCTTTTTGAAAAACTTTATACACTATAATTTCTTGTGTGTTACCCAAACCAAATAAAAACCACCACTATTTATAGTTGAGAAAGTCTTCCTAGCAACGAGTAGGAATATAATGGGGTAGTTACTAGTGAAGACAAATGGTCTAGAGGTTACATAGGTTAAAAAGAATAATGGGGGAATAAAGAGTGAAAAATAATGTGGGCAACAAATGCCCCTCAACGTACAAATGAAACTCAACGGACAAAAGTCACTACACAATTCAATGTGTACACTCCCTAACTACCAATGAAGAAGCTATAAAGAAAATGTTCGGCAACAAAGAATTGTAATTACTGACCATGTTCTCCAAATATTTACCAAGACAAAAAGGCAATTAGTCCTAGGTCATTATGAGGAAAATTAACACTAAATAAATATTAAAAATGCTCAAAAGACCACAATTATATATAGAAAATGGTGAGATAGATGGAATTCGATCGCCTTCAATTAGAATTTATCGATTAAAGCCATAATTTGATTGTGACTATTCATTATGACTTCTTACCATTTTATTTCGATTGTGGCACAAAAAGAAGCAACCTCTTGTCTATCTCACATTTTCATGAGTTGGTTGAGCCTTCATTTTTTGGATTGTCTTCTATCCAAATGGTACCTGTAATTTTTAGGTATTCATTCGGTTTACCTTATTCACGAGTCGATTTCATCGCAACAAAAAGAAGTATCTCGTGTTAGATTCTTGAAAATGAAGAAATATTGAATATGGAGCATTTTCCCCTTTAACTAACCCTACCCCTACGAATAGAGTCTAGATTATTCAAATCATTAAATTGGATTAATAGATGGTTATAAAAATTCGATTACCTTACAAAGATAGAGAGATTGTTTCTGTTAGAAAACTTTCGACTCAAGTAAAACATACCCAAATCAGTTTCGAGCATTGACTAGTTTCCTTATCCTAATTATTATTATTATTTTTATTTTTATTCTTACTCTCATATATACTATCTTATTCTTTGATTTTAGTATGACATGTTGTCTCTTTTGCTTCAATGATCATATTATTTATCGTCATGGTTCTATTTTCCATTTCAGTACGACTTCTTCATTACTGTATTTGCTTTACATACTTTAATTTACTCTTGTTATCTTTTACACAATGTACCAGAAATAGTCTCTATCTTGCTGAAAATAGATATAAGGCTACATACACACCACCCTCTCCATATCATTGTCACATTACACTAAATATGTTGTTTTACAGTAAAGTACAACAACCAGAAAATGTAGTAATACATGATGTTAGCAAGTTGCAACTTTAATGCATTGTTACATAATAAACTAAACAGGGTATCCAAAAACAACTTAGGCCAGTTCAAGAGTACGTAGTACATTAAGTGTGTTTTTCGATACGAAAGGAAAATATTTTTCATGAAAAATATTTTTCAAAATTTTCATAGTTTCATTAAGGGAAGTCAGTTTCCTTATTTTAAGGAGTTAGTTTTCCTAGAGAAAATATTTTCCAAAATATTTAACCAAACTAACATAAAAAATTTGAAAACATTTTTCCTATCATACCGAACACACCTTGAGACCTGGTTGGACGTGAGTAGCGTTCTTACTACAGGTTCAACATAACACAGTAACTACTCAAAACTCTTTCATTCACAATGTCAAGGGAAAGATATTCAAACACAAAACAAAAATCAATTTTAATGTATAAATAATTCATCCAAAATCCAATAAGATATCATTTCCGTCTTTGAATCCATAAACTCAAAATTTTGAATTCGCCTATGGAAACCCAAAGCATTATATCAAAAAGACTATTCTATGAGTTCAAATTACCCATTTATTATTGTTGCTACTAGTCATTACAAAAGGTAAACCTGCAGTGCCAAGGCTTGACCGACAACTACTAGCTAGCTGAACTTCAATCGTCTCTACTCGGAGAATCTTCCAACTTCCTCTTCTTTTGATTCATAGAACTTACATGTGAGCCTTCATGCAATGCATCCATGAAACTTCATCACTTGAACATGCCAACTTTATTTCAACGTCCTGCAATTGATCTTTGCAATAAACCTAATCTACTAATGTTAAAAAAGAAACAGTTAGTAGTTGTTTGAACTACATTTGATTGAAGTTGAAAAAAAATGTATTTGGATGTTGTGTTTGATGTTTGAACATATCTTTAACTTGGAAAAAAAGGAAATTGAATTTGTGCTAGTGAATCTTAATCTACCCGATTGAGATAGAAAGGTTATTTCTGATAAACCCTCAGCTTAAAATAAAGAAAATGCAGAAATAGAGTAGAAGATGAGTTTACCATGGGAATCACTATCCTCAGTCTTGTTGAGTTCATGCTTCATAGATGTCTCATCTGCACCATTATTGGATTCACCAACGTCGAAAGCATGATTATTTGGAATGCACGAAGAAGTGGGGACAACAAGATTGACAAATTAAGGGCATGTGAATTTGAATGTAATCTGAAAACCACAGAGTGCCTCTCTTTGCATAAAACATAATGTACGCCTCAGTTGCTAAAACAAAATCTTCTTTAACAAAAACAACCTATGACAAAATAAAACAAAATATGAAGTTGGTTGTCGTAAACTCAAAATATTTCTAGCAAAATAAGGAAATTCAACTATTTTCCATCTGATTGTCATCAAATTTGTACCATTCATTTGGAGCATAACGAATGAAGATGTAATAGTGTCCTAAAGAGATAGAAGATTCGAAATGCACTATAACTGCGTAGAGATCGTATTTTATTTCTTCCTGTTTTGAAAAGGAAAATTTTGAAACAACATCATCTAATTGCTAACAAACGATAAAATGTACATAAAATTCCAAATGAAGATACTCACATTATTGATTTTGGATGTATAAAGAAGCATGTCCAATTCCAACGGAAATGAAACATGCATATCCACCTTTTGAACAACTATCCCGTTATTTTTGAATCTCTTCAAATGTAGGGCAGCAACAGAAGGGGCACGATGAACGAGGAGATATTTGTCAAATGGCCCCTGTGTCTTACACCTTTCACAAGAATACTTAATTTTCTCGATTTTAGTGAAGGACTCCAGTGCTGCTGATACACTGTCAACGTCTTCAATCTCTAAGCTTATGTCGATTAGAGGCTCTTGTGTGACAGATGAATGACCACAATGGCAACATCGGAGCTTCAAATCAAGAAAAACAAATTAACAATACGAATTCCATATATACAAGCTAGACATACAGAGGGTACACAAGTCTTACCCCTACCTTGGGAGGTAGGGAGGACATTTCTAATAGCCCTCGACCCAAGTAAAAGCACTACAAAGCAATTTGAAAAATGACAAAAAATTGAGATAAAAAATATGTAAATGCTTACCTTGCTCACAAAGCGACCACCAAAGGCCTCCTCCACAATGTTATCTTGTAGCTCTAAATTATGTTAGGGTTTTGCTCTGATTTTCTTTTCTTATTTGAAGTTTATTTATTTCCTTAAAGAAAAGTCAAAGTATTACCATAAATGCTTGAACTTTTTCTGAAATAAAAATATAATTTTCTTCCATATTTGGTTTATTCTTTCCTTAGAGGAAAGTTTGGAGATCTATAAATTGAAGATCCGTATTCTCATAGCAGAACACAATAACATCCACAAAGTAGACATTTAAGACTTGTTTATGGAGAGATTTTACTCTCTACAGTTTTAATGTCTTTTTATTAGTTTTTAATCATGTAGGCCAATTGGTCATATCATATAATAATATTATGTCTTTTATTATAGTTTTATGTGTCGTCTAATTTATTGTCTTATGATTTGCAATTGTAAGCTTCGGCATGACGCCCTAATCACCCTCATAACCCAACAAGTGGTATCAGAGCACATGGTTCAATAATCTAATGCTTGAATGAGGTTGAAGACATGCTCAAGTGGTTTCAAATCAATTTGTAACTCATTTGATGATAAAGAATATTTTTGTCCAGCTACATGTGGAGTAAATATTAAAACCATATTTTCAACATTCTTGTTGCTACATCTTTGAAAATAAAAATAAAATATTTTAAAACCATTTTTAACCCATAGATTTTAAACTTTATTTTTTAACTATGGCAAGCAGCAGTGATGAAGATTATGTAAAGAACGAAGATATCATGCATGTGAAGAAGACAAATCAAATTTTGTCAAGAAAATCCAGCCAAAAGGGAGATTTGTTATGGTTTTGCCCTGATTTTCTTTCCTTATTTGAAGTTTATTTATTTTCTTAAAGAAAAGTCAAAGTATTACCATAAATGCTTGAACTTTTTCTGAAAGAAAATATAATTTTCTTCCATATTTGGTTTATTCTTTCCTTAGAGGAAAGTTTGGAGATCCATAAATTGAAGATCCATATTCTCATAGCAGAACACAATAACATCCACAATGTAGTCATTTAAGACTTTTGTTTATGGGGAGATTTTACTCTCTACAGTTTTAATATCTTTTTATTAGTTTTTAATCATGTAGGCCAATTGGTCATATCATATAATAATATTATGTCTTTTAGTATAGTTTTATGTGTCGTCTAATTTATTATTTTATGATTTGCAATTGTAAGCTTCCGCATGACGCCCTAGTCACCCTCATAACCCAACAAATTATAGCAACAGTTTTTGAGTTTATTGAGAAAGCACCGTAAGAATTCATGTGCATCTTCTTGTTGATACAACCCGAAATCGGGCGAAAAATCTGATATTTTCACAAAGTTAAGGAATACAAAGAAACATAAGGTACATAGTTGGCACACAGGCACAAAGCACAAGTTAAAGAACAAACTATAATCGATACTATACTATAACAATTTTACGATTGTCCTCGATCGATAAGTTTTTCTACTTTAAAATTGATCCTATTATGCAAATTATATTTCATGTACTTCATTGATGAGAATGTTATTTCAGCCCTTGATTTAGGATTAAGTAAACTTCAAACGAAAATAAATAAATGACTAGGGTTAACTATAAGTGGTTTAGAGACGGGAACATAGGTTCCCGTTAATCCACCCATTTCCATGTGTGTATGCGCGCAAGATGTGAATATCTCTCATGTTAAATCACAAACAAGATATGATAAAACATACCTCTCAAGTGGCTAGCAATTTTCTTTGACGAGACATAATCAGAGGCACCAGACATACAAAGGTCAACTAGATCTCAAATCATGCAAACTACACAAAATCCGATCATGTGATTTGCAACAAGAAATAAGATGAATCAACTAAGGTAAAAACCATTCAAAATAGATCAAATAAAGGGAGATTATAAGTTGATACTTACTATCACATGGTGATACATGATCAATCGATCCAAGCAGCTGAAGCAACACTACGGTGTGTATAAAAGATTGCACAACCGCATTCAGAAAACATTAGTTGCTTAAGGTACACATGCAACTTCCCTAAAATCAGATAATAACATAAGCACCTGAAACAACAAGAGTTAATATATAGAATACACATGGGCGGCTCAACAGTTCTCGTGGCCTAAGGCAAAATTATATTAAGAGGCCCTTAAATTTATTTTATAAAATTTATAAACTAACAAGAGAATCTATTTTCTACACAATAGATTAATCATTTAAGACAAAAAACATCAAATTTCACACAAAAAAAAGAAAGGAAGAAGAAGACAAAAAATAAAAGTGATGGATTATCGGTGTTAAGCATTAAAACTCAAATTAAAATTTTAATTTGGCTATCATCACAAATAAGAAAAAGAAAAGAACATACATAACTTAATAGTTGAGGTTTTGAGCATGGATAGTAACAAAAATATCCAAATTTTTGATCAATTTAAATAATATAATTCTTTTTAAATGATATAATTCATTCCATTAAGTAGTACTCATTAGTGAATATCTATAACAAATTATAAAATTTTCATATAATATATTAAATTAAAACGAAAAGAAAACTTGTGCATGAATATTTTTGTGTTCACGTAGTTTAAGAAAAGATTGAAAAAAATTCATTATGTTATCAATATATATAACTTAGCTCCTATATAAAAAGGATAAAATTTAAAATTGGAAGTTAAAACAAATATATCAAATAATGAGTGAAAAGATTATGAGAATTTATGAACTTATTGGTAAAAAATACTCTCAAACAAATAATAGCAAAAAATATACAATAAAAAAATTATCTATATAAATTATAATAATATATAATAAAATTAATAATAGTAATAATTTAAACAAATTTGGGGCCTTCAAATTTTTGAGGCCTAAGGCAATGGCCTCACTGGCCAAGCCTTAGAGCCGCCTCTGAGAATACACACAATAGAGACTGTTTGGTAATGTATGATATCTCAATGTCTACCGAATATTCGTTAGCCCACACTTAAAAGTGACTATTTAAATTGAAAATTTTGTTATAACAATGGCTAGCTAGTTCTCAATTATCAGCTGAAAAGTGGTTAGGCCCTACCCTATCTATTTTACTACATAGTTGATTGATTAAGATATCCTAAAAATAGGCAAAAAAATTATCATTTGAAATAACTTAAAAGTTGCTAGCCCTGGCAAATTTACTACAATAGTTGATAGATTAAGATGTCATAAAAATAGGCTAAAATTATATCATTTGAAAAAACTTAAAAGTGGCTAGCCCCGACTAATTTACTACAATGGTTGATTGATTAAGATGTAATAAAAATAGGCAAAAACTATAAACTGTATCACTTGAAAGAGTTAAAAGTGGTTAGCCCATGCTATTTCACAGTAAATTTTATCATTTGAAAAGAGATGAAAACTGGTTAGCCCACACTATTTATCTATATAGTTGATTGATAAAGATGTCATAAAAATAGGCCAAGTTGATTGATAAAGATGTCATATGAATAGACTAAAATTATAAATTATATCACTTGAAAGAGATTGAAAGTGGCTAACCCGCGCCATTTCACTATACAATTGATTGATTAAGAATTAAGATGTCATAAAATAGGCTAAAATTGTAAATTGTATAACTTAAAAGAGGTTAAAAATTAGAATCATACCAACATTTTAGAAGACTTATTCTCAATAGGCCTAGTTTCTTCAACTATCTCTTTGAAATTTTTGGGCTTAATTAAAGAAATAGGTACAACAGTTAAAGGAGGCCATTCAGCCCAATCAAAATATGAAAGCCCATCACCATCAAAAGAAACAATATAGCCCGTTGATCAGAATCAACAATAATGAATAATGAATCAGAATCAACCTGAACCGGTGACTATTCATCCAAACCCGAATCCTTTTCTTTTGGTTTTTCTTCAACTTCAATTTTTACTAATGAAAAATCAACATTGTTTTTCCCAATTTCTTTGGTTTTCAGAGCTTCATGATCAGGTGATGTTTATACAATTCTTTGCATTTACTTTTTTCATTGAGAAGTAAAAAAACAGCAACAAAAACTAGAGAGAAATCAAGAATGGAGGTATGAGAACTCTAGGTTCATTAAGGGTTTCTAGTAGATTAAAAAATTATGAAAGAATCAAATTAAAATGTAAAGAATGATTTTTAGGAATTTCAAGAAAAGGGTATACTTTGAAATGATGAGAAAAACAATAGATACAAAAATGATTTTTTTTCTTTGAAGATGAAATACAGAAGAAGAATCAATTTTTGTGTCTTCCTTTGTAAAGATTTGAACTTTGAAAAATTTGGAGATTTGAGAGAATTAGTTGAATGTTTTTTCTGATTAGGAGTTCTGCAAATACTTCAGACAGTTAGAAGGGTTTCAAAATGAGAGGGAAACATAAATAGGGATGGAGGTGGGGTGGGGATGGGGGGTCGAGGGGACTTGGAAAGTAAATTTTCCAACTAGGAAAGTGATATAATATAATAGATTGCCTAAATTAGTAGATTATACTAATTTTATGATATAATGTAGGGGTGTCAATGAGACGGTCGATTATTTATTTAAAAAATATATCATCTCAATTTTTTTTGAATATTTTATATTATATAACAAAAAATAGATTTTCTAAAAATCATCCCAGTCATATTGGACTATCAATTTCTCTTCGGTATCGAAACAATTTGGTCAATTTTTTTTTAAAAATTTACTTTTAAAATGTCACTTCAAAATCTACTATTATTAAAATATTTCTTTAGAAGCACTTAAATTCTTCATCAAGAAGTCAAGAATGTAAAATCTTATGTTCTTGAAGACGCACTTCAATTGTAACACCCTGTAAAAACTAGTAAGACCTAGCTAATGCTTGACGAAATGTAGTAGGTGAAACTAGAGCCTCACGTGTGAGTTTGAAGTTGGTAACTTGATTAAATGTTGTTAAATGGTTTCCCGAGTAAGGGTTGAGGAATTTAGGAGTTAAACGTCAAGACACGACTATAACGCCCGAAAACTAGTAAGTTGAACTAGTGTGTTGTAGTGGAGTTTTGGAGTGTTGTATGAAGGTTAAAATCAAGATAAATGGCTCCCATACTTATAATGACATGTTTAGGGGTTAAACATCCGGGTACGAATCCCCAAGGATCAACCAAGGGGTCCTTGAGGAGGACCCCAACACTACCCAAAAAGCTGTCAAAACAGCTTGGTTCATGGAAGCCATTCACGCCCCTTAGACCAGTCCACGTCCCGTAGGTCATGGGCGTGGGTTAGGACTTAGTATAGGGAGGCTTGGCCTTCATTTATGAGCCCCAGCCCTGACCTACGGACCAGCAGTATGGTCAGAAGTTCCACTCACGATCCGTGAGTGGTGGGCGTGAGTGAGGGGCAGCAATGTTGTCAAGAAGTCGGCCAAGGTAAGTGAGGGTCTAATAATTTCCTAATCAAATTATTTTAGTTTAGGGTCGTTTTACACTGATTTAATAGACCTATAGAATTTAGGGGTTAAACGTCAAGACACGACTATAACGCCCGGAAACTAGTAAGTTGAACTAGTGTATTGTAGTGTCTTGTAGTGGAGTTTTGGAGTGTTGTATGAGGGTTAAAATCAAGATAAATGGCTCCCATACTTAGAATGACATGTTTAGTGGTTTAACGTCCGGGTAAGACTCCCCAAGGATCACCCAAGGGGTCCTTGAGGAGGACCCCAACACTGCCCAAAAAGCTGTCAAAACAGCTTGGTTCACGGAAGCCATTCACGCCCCTTAGACCAGTCCACACCCCGTAGGTCATGGGCGTGGGTTAGAACTTAGTCTAGGGAGTCTTGGCCTTCAGTTTTGATCCCCAGCCCTGACCTACGGACCAGCAGTACGGTCAGTAGGCCCACTCACGATCCGTGAGTGGTGGGTGTGAGTGAGAGCCGCAATGCTGTCAAGAAGTCGGCCAAGGTATGTGAGGGTCTAATAATTTCCTAATCTTATTATTTTAGTTTAGGGTCGTTTTATACTGATTTTATAGACCTATATAAACTATTTTAATAATTAAAACATACTTTAATAAATGATAACCCAAGACCCCAAATCAAAACCCTCCCTTTCAAACTACTTTCTCTCTAAGAACTCCATTGAAGACTTCAAGTTTCCAAGGTCAATTTCATCAAGATTTTCTAAGCTTTTTCAAGGGGATTTCGTGGATTCTCATCTAATAGTTATGGTGGCTTTGATCTTTGTCTAATCTTCCATTCAAGGAGCTAATTCAAAGAAGTTTTCAAATCACAAAAAGTTGGGCTTTCACTCAATCTCATTGGTTCTTGCATCAAACGTTTTCAAATCATAAATTATGCTTATATTGATGTTTAATTGATGATTTTAGATGAAAATATCCTATGAACCCATGATTTCACTCAATTCCTAAATTGTGACTCCTAAAGGGGATTTATTGATTTTGAATGAATGTTGATGGATGTATGCTTAAATTGGTTTAGATTATTTAATTGTATCAATATCTATGTCTAATTATGGTGAATTATTGGTGAATTGAGGATTTGTGATCATAGCCTTGAAAGGGCAATTTGACCCAATTTACTTGTTGAGGTGGTGTTGTGATTTAGCTATTGATCCACTTGAAAGGTGGAGGTGTTTACTTACTTTGTATATTGATCCACTTGAAAGGTGGAGGTGTTTACTTATCATGTACATTGTGATCATGGCCTTGAAGGCCTAGTTTGATGAATTGAAATATTATCATGATGTTGTATATAGGAATGTGATGTAAAGCATGTGTGTGATCTAATTGAATGAAAGGTGATCATGTTTAGAAGTTACTTGTGTTAGGATTGAATGTTATCTCTCTATTAACACTTGTGAATGATGGTGACTATGTGAAAGGCTATTCTCACATACACACACATGAATGAATGAATGAAGCTTAATGTTAATGTTAATGAATGTTAAGTCTATTGAAAGGTTATTCTCGATTGTACTCTAATGAATGAAATACGGTTGTTAGGTGAAAGGCTATTCTCATCTTTGAATCTATAAGATTTCCAATGAATGAATGTTGGGTTAGGATGGATGCCCTCACGTGAGTTGAGGCGGGGTATCTAGTAGCAATCTCTTATCCCTTAATGAATGAATGTAGTGTACTCCGTGGGGAATAATGCCAAGCACCGAGTGGATATGGATTGAGGTGGGTGCTCATACGTGAGTTGAGGCGGGGCATTTAGTAGCAATCTCTTGAGATGGATGTCCTCACGTGAGTTGAGGCGGGGTATGTAGTAGCAATCTCCATATCCCATAAACTATGTTCCCACTTAGGTCTAGCAAGTGGAGATCCACTTAAGGCTAAAGAACAATGGTCCTACTTTAGGCAAGTAGGAATCCCTT
Organism: Solanum acaule; assembly: GCA_036250505.1. Classification (NCBI taxonomy): domain Eukaryota; kingdom Viridiplantae; phylum Streptophyta; class Magnoliopsida; order Solanales; family Solanaceae; genus Solanum; species Solanum acaule. The sequence goes on from JAJOOR010004143.1 coordinate 31,096, forward strand.
ATCCGGTGAGGTGTCACCGGGATTCCTTGTCAAGCTATCATGGTCTATGTCGGTTAAGGCTTACCCCCACAATAATGTTAATGAACTATGGTCTCTTAAGGATGTACTACTTAGTGTGGGTGGTGGAATGGGACGCCATCTATGCATTGCACAAGTAGGCATTTGAGGGAGGTCATGGTGTGTGCCTTTATAATGTTAATGTAATGAATGGACTCCTATGATCACGTTAATGAAGAATGTTGATCTTGTGTCTAATGAATGAGGGTGTTCTTAATGAAGTTAAGGAATGGTAACTTGAATGTTTATGTATGTAATGAAAGAATGCATGCTATACTTGGATTGTATATATGTATGAATTACTTCCTTGTTATTACTTGTTGAGAATGAATGTTCCTAGTCTATGGTGACTTCAAAGGAGCACTTAGTGTGAGTAGTAGTATGGGATGCTACTTACACATTGGACAAGTGTGACTTAGAGTTATCTTTGGTGAGGGTCCTTATGTGATGATCATGTCTTGAATAATGTTTATGTCTTTATGAATGTATTGTGTTGAAGGTGGAAAGGTTGAATAGAAAATTCACTTTTGGTGACCTTAGGGTGGTGCCTTGGTGTGGATAGTGGTATGGGACGCTATCCAAACATTGCACAAGGTATATCCTAAGGGTTACTTTAAGTGAAGGGTTATGAAAAGGTAATGGGTTATATATGTTGAACATATCTCTATTGTGATAAATGACTTGTACGTTTATTATGATTGAGTATTATGACTCTTATACTTGTATGTCATGAAGTTTTACCAAAATAGCATAAAAGCATGTCTTTGATATAGATGTCCTTTTTGAGCATGTTTTGCATGGCTATCATACTTAGTACTTTATGTGCTAACCCCATTCTTCTTCTATGTTTTTACTACAAGTGTAGGTTGTGGTAACTAAGTGGATCTCTCTAGTTGGAGCTTGGAATAGACTTCTTCCAAGATATCATTTGGGTATGTCCTCATAGATCGAGGACAAGGACTTTTCATGTTTCGAGTTCTTTTACATTTTAGACTATTGTTAAGACTTCGATTGTAAAGGGCCACGACCCTATCTTGTATAAAGTTTTGTCTAAGATGGCCATGTGAGACTTTAGTATTCCGCTACTTTATTAATGTGTTTTCGATGTTGGATTTATTAAGAAAAGTTTTAATTCCGCACTATTTTTATTTCCTATGCGATGAATGGATGCTATGAGGCTTGTATAAGACCCCTTCAGGGTCGAATACGCCGTGTTACGACTAGGGTGTGCTCTCGGGTCGTGACATCAATTCTTCATCAAGAAGTCAAGAATGTAAAATCTTGTTTTTGTATTGTTTGATCTTAAGCATATAATATGAGTGCTTACATAGATTTTTTCGTATTGGTTGACGGAGTATCTTATATAATATATATTAATTTTAAACCTAATTAATTAAAGACTAATTAAAGAGCAAAGATCCAAAGTTATCCATTAACTAAAAGCCCATTACCAAGTTATATTTATAATTGAAAAATGGTATAAAATATATTTAAGGTATGAAATGAATTTTACAAGATTTTGTTTATTTTTGTACTGCCCATTTTAACCTTGCATGGTAAGAGTTTTCCTATCTTGGTGTTAGAATAGATTTCCGCATGACCTGGTGGGTTGGGTCGTGACACATTAATAAGTTCTCTGTCTATGTTCTTCGAAATTAACTTTATCAGGATCTTATTGACATAATTACTTTCTCAAGGCTTATTAATCTTTCCTAAGTATTAGAGCATCATTATTTTATTTTCGAGTTGATAAAATTAAGGACCCTCAACTATTTAATACTAATATCTTCTCTCTCTCTCTCTCTCTCTCTCTCTCTCTCTAACACACACACACACACACACACCATACTATACTTATTAAATTTGATTATAAATATATATGTGTAATCAATAAATTTATTCATGCTTTGCGTTGTCAAAATGATTTTAATTGAATTTAGGATATGGAATTTTAAAAATATATGATCATTAAATAAAAATAAAAAGTAAATTTGTAAATGAAATAAATATTAATAATCTAAATGTAACTTGATTAAAATGATCAACATCTCCTAAAATAGAGTATAGAAAAAATTGCATGGTGACATATCTCAAGGAAAACAACAAAGTAGTATTATTTGATAAATTTTCTCCATATGTTCTCCAAGATAACATTATCAATTTTTCATTGATATAAATATCTTCTCAAGATTGATTGCTCTTTCTAAAATATTTGAGCCTTATGAATTGATAAAGTTTAGAACCCTCAACTATTTAATACTCATCACACACACATACACTTAGTATGAATGGGGGTATGGGACTTCTAAAAATTTTCATAGTGGTGGTTTTCGGTTAGAGAAACTCCCACAACAGTAATTGCATGGTTCCTCAAGGGGTTCTGCTTAGTATGAATGGGGGTATGGGACTTCATTCATGCATTGCACAAGTAGACTTTGAGAGGAAGCATGGTATGTCTTTTATGATATTATGGTTTTGAGTTGACATCATGTTTTAAACAATTTCCTTTTTCTTTATATTGCACTTGTTTTAAACTGCTTTCTAATAAAATGAATTCAGTTAAGTATTCATGAGTTGAGAAGAGACAAGGTAAGTGTTTCTTTCAGAATCCTTTCAAGCCTATATCTTGTTTTAGCATTCCAACTCGCATACTCGTACATTCAATGTACTGATCCTAATTGGTCTGCATCGTATTATGATGCAGACGCAGGTAACCAAGGTCAGCACCTAGCGCATCGTTGATCAGGTTGAGCACTCAGAGTCAGTTGGTGAGCCTCATTGCTTTCTGGAGGATCCATTTTCATTGCTTTCTAGTTTTAGTTCATTAGGATGTCGTGGGCTTGTCCCAACATCCATCTCAGTTGTTTTAGAGGCTTCATAAATAGACAGTCAGTTAGTCAATTGTCTTTTCTTTGTTATTGACTTATGTTCAGAGCTGAGTTGCCATTTTGGCTAAGTTAAATATTTATTTTTAAAATATTATGAGTTCAGTTTGAGCAGTTCAGTTAATTCTTTTAAAGTACATTTATAGTGTTTGATCATTATAAATATGGAAATAGTCTTCCGCTGAGTAAGTAAGCCAGACCAACGGTTCGCTTGGGGCCAACAATGGTCTTCGAGTGCCAGTCCCTCCCAGGGTGTTGGCTCGGGGCGTGACAAAACTCAGCATTCATTTGGCAGGACCGAGATTTAGTAGGGATATCATCCTCAGAGAAACCTTCTTCGTATGGAAGAGTTATAATGTGCTTTTTTCGATTCCAAAGAACACTGGGATGATCTGCAAATATATCAACGACGATCTGCTCGGAAATCAATTTGATTTTTTCCTGTAATTTAGCAGATTTCAGAGAGTTGAATATATTCATGCTGAACAATTCCATTTGTAAGGAATCCATATGATTCTGCTTCATATTAATTAAAGCATTAATATCCCTAAAAGAATATGTTATCTCATTATCTTTGTAAGTGGCGGAAAAACCTTTCGAGTCGATACCTGTGAAAGGATGAATCGCATTTATAAATGGGGTACCAAGTATAATTGGAGGATTTAATTGATTTTTAACCAAAATAAGAAATGAGGGATGCAGACTTTATTCTGACAAATTTTTGCATTAGGCAATTTATACTTTATATCTAAAGCATGCCCGGATGCAGACTTAACTAAATGAGTAGTTTTTTGAAAATATTTTGTAGGCACTAAGCCTTCCTGAATACAGCTAACATCTGCACCGCTATCAATTATGGCAATGTTAGTAATCAAAAAACTATTACCAATCAAAATAGTACATTTAACATACCATTTATGAGCAGTAACAATTTGCATCATTCCTAAAAACATATCTTGTTTAGGATCAGGATTGACCGGTTTGTTTTCAACATGGTTTTTAGCAATACCTTTATTTTAAAAATATCTATTTTCAGAATTATGCGTCTCAATCTGAGTAATTCTATGATCACAAATCAACTGATTTTTTTTTTGAGATTTAATCTCCTTTTTTAAATTCTCAACTTCAGTTTTCAAATCATCGAAGGAAGAATCTTTTTCGGAAAAAGTATGTCTTTATAAAAAACGATCATCAACCTCCTTTAAAGAGTAAGGAGCTGAATATTCAAAATCATTTGAATCGTTCTTCTTGCTTTCAAAAGGTTTAGAAGAACTAGAACTTGCTTCGTTAGAAGTAGCTAAATCAATGATTTTCTCACGAAGCTTACTATCAATAATTTCCTTTAAAAGCTCAATCACATTATCAGAAGTGATTGTATTCATATTAAAATCTTGAAATTGCGATTGAAGTTTATAAATTTCATCATCTTCACAATTGCAATCATTACCCTGACAAGTAGTACAAGGATTAGTAGCATTATTATCATTATCAGATAAATCAAGCAATTCAATATCAGAGACTGAATCGGATTCGTAATCGTCATCCGAACCAGAAGTGTACAATAAACCATACACCTTCTTATAGGTTTCTCCATCAAGCTCTAGGGTTTTCAACTTATTCAGTTTGAAATTCGGTGCAATATGACCAAAATGGCCACACTTGTAGCATTTCACTTTGGATAGATCTCTTCCTGATCTGTCTTTTGTAAATCTATTAGATTTACGAGAGCTTTTTCTAGCTTCTCAATCCTCTTTGGATCTTTATCGAGATCTCCTTTTCTTATGAGAACCTTCGGTTCTTAGAGACTTATGATACTTATCTTTATTGCCGCTTTTAGCAGTAGGATCGGGTAAACCAAACTATGCATAAAAATCTCCTAATTGAGATCTTTCTCTAAGCTTATCCATCTTAATTTGTCGAGCCATCTTTAGTTCATTGCACAAATTCAAACCTTCTTGTGTGCAAGTTCCTATAATCTTCCCATAAGTTAAATCTTTATGAGGGATTTCAATATTAGTGCCTCTGAGAGCCTTACAAACTCTTTCAACAAATAAAGGGGGAAGGCCGTCTATAAACTTAGCTTTCCAATACTCCATTTTATTTTCGGGTAATTCCATAACCCTACTAAGATAGTTGTCTTTATACCATCTAAAATACCCTAAGGCCTGTTGGTTCGTAAATCTACCATTAAAATGCTCCAAAATAGTGAGATCCAGGGTGTAGACAACGTCTTCTCTATTTTTTAGAAGAGCCATTCCCAAATTATCAATACCTTCATCGGTAGCCACCGCATTAATAATGGAAGCTTTCTCTTCCATACTAAGATAGTCATCCCACCAGCCTCGAAGCTGGCCGGTAAACCCTGCCACAATCATCTTGCAGATAGTCCTATAAGTGTTTTTAACACTTTTGCAGATGGTTGCATACATAAGCATCCGATGAACAAGAATGGATAACTGTCGATCCGTTAACCCATCAAGATTCCATTCATAAATTTTGGAACCACTGCAAGACGTATTAGTCTGATTCCACTCACGCTCTTCAATTAGAACATCTTGAGGAGTAGGACGGGGATAATAATAGGTAGTCATACTTGGCTTGGTTGCATACCCACTATTTTTCTTGGGATAACTCTTGAGTTTATTAAACTCCGAAGAAACTTGATTTTTAAAATCATCGGTAGTCTCCATTTTATCAGCAAAATCTTTCTATAGCTCGATAGGTTTAAATTTTAAACCAAAAAACTTTTTATCAATAAGCTCTTTAAAATCTAGATCAGAAAACTTTTTATCAAGAAGTTCTTCCAATTCTTTTACAGAACCAAATTTAAAATCTTGAATTTTAAGAGGTCTATGAAGATGAGTAGAAACGATCGTGGCTTTTCTTTCAGAAGTAGAAGCAATATCTGTAGTAAGAACAGGGTTTACTTTAGCCATATCAGCCTTCATATCTTTTATCAAAATTTTCAAATCATCAAGTTTTTTATCAAGAGAGCTTATATGCTCGCCCAAAACTTTAACATAAAGGCTCAAATAATTATTTTGAGTAATAAGTTTATTAATTTCAGCAATATTGATAGAAGCAATATCTTCTTCAATAAATTTTTGAAAAGCTGAAAAGGTAATACCAGTATTATTTGGCAAAACAAACGATGATTGAGGAGGGTAGATAGCTTTCAAAAGATTACCACTCCCATCTTTATAAGTTCGTTAATAACATTGATATATAAAGGTAAATAGGTGGTTATAAACCAAGGAACAAAATAAATAATTTGATTATGTAAAGCACAAGTTTCATAAAACTCTTGAGAAATACAATTAAGATCTTCTTTGCTATAAGAATCAAAGAACCAAGTTTTAAACTGATTCCATTTTTCATCAAAAAATTCTTTTTGAATATGTTTTCTTGCCAGGGAACCTGGGCTAAAATCGATTTCGTGTGTAAACATTAAGAATCGTTGAGGTCAAACTCCATTTCGGAGACCGAAGGAATATCCTTATCAGAAGCATCATCATTTACCTGAACTATATTAGTTCGTGGGTCGATCTTTACCCGTTCGACCACCAAATTTCCATAAGATCCAATAGTATATAATGAGGCTGCACGATCTCGGGCAGGACCATATATAGGTTCAATAGGGGAAATATTATGAACAACAGGCATAAGTCTACGACTTGATAGAGAATCTCTATTATAACCGTGATTCACAGAAGATATTAACATGTTGTTAGTAAAAGACTACCTATGAGGCACATAGCTATTATCGGCAAACTGAATACTAATCCTTCCATCGGGATTTAGAGATATATGAGAAAAATCAGAATTAGTAACAGCATCTGTTAACTGATTTGGGGATATAACCGAATTTAGAGTCCATGAAGTTGGGAAATCTATTTCTTCCCACTTAATAGGTCTTCTAGTAGTGACCTTGGACCTTGCAAAATTGGTTTCCACCAAAACAGTTTGATTGGAAATATCATATAATCTACATCTAGGATTAAGAGTAGATAATAATTTAAAATAAATTCTATAAGATAAACAAATAAGTTCTGAACCAAGCGCATAATTATAACCATGCGTTTTAACATTTAATGTTAAGGCATTGAGAATATTTGCATCAATAAGAGATAACTGCAAATTAGGCTGAGTATTAAAGTAAATGGGACCATAGGCCACCATAGATTCTATCGAACCCATAGGGACTGTCGAAAATTTAAGTTTCTAGCATCACGAAGAGCAACTAAAAATGTCTCAGGTAACCCTTTAAGGGTTAGAGTTTTAAAGGAAATTTGCACCATACCAATATGCAGATAATTATACTGATTTTTATAAAAATTCACATCAAGCTCGTTTAGCAAATAATAGTTTGTTCAGACGAATTTAAAGTTAAAGATTGCTCAGTAGTTTTTATCAATTGTTTAGAAGATAGTTTATCAAACCAACCATAATTATAGATAGTTTTTATTGGGACTTTAGGAATCGTCCACCTGTTTAACAAGTCAAGGTTCTGAGGTATATCTACCTCTTCAAGTTTAGTACTTTTAGTACTCGTTTCTCCCAGATCCATGAGGAAAAGATCATATCTATGTCACATAATTCACCTTCATCTCATATATACCATGAAAGTTCTAGGCTCTGATACCAGATTTACAGGATCTGTAACCTGGCGGTAGTTCGCCCAGTCATGGATCTAGCAAACTTAGCATCCTTAAGCTAGCGGTAGTCCACCTGCGAAAGAATCGAAATACACAAGAATTTTGGTGTAGTTTCTCAGACTGCATGGTGATACTTTTACCAAAGCAAAGGGTCTGTTAGGAATCTAATACATACATCTTATTGAGCCCATATGTCTGGCAGTTCTAACCAGATATAAGGTGCCCTATTTTCAACTCCTTTTCGGGCTGAGAACCTCGCCTGGCCAGATGGAGCCACTAAGGCAAAGCCAATAAGAGTAGTACTAGATCCTATTGTACCTCGACCTCAGAACCAAGTCAAAAATCCATACTAAAATTCCTTTATATTTAAATAAAGCTTAGATCTGTTCATGGTCTATATAGGAGAGAAGTTAGTTATGCAACATAGATATGAAATCTTTAGCCGGACATAGTCCTGGCTAGGAGAGACAACGCTAAAAGAGAAGAAAATAAAATAAAATACCTTTAAAGAACTGTTGTCACCAACACCCAAGTCTGTAGAACTGATCGATTTATTTAATTTTCAAATATCGGAACAGTACTTAGAGAGATGTCTTTACAAGAGATGTACAACTATGAAAAAAAGAGTGATATGATTTTTTCTGATGCCCTTCTCTCAAAGAAAGCTAAGGCTTATATAGACAAAATAAAAAACATAAGGAATCTACGTACAGTACAGGGGTCCCACTATCTGGGTCCATAAATAGTTTACCTACTGGTAAAGAACATTGTTTCTACTGTTGAGTGGGCTCTAACAACAGTGTATCTCCTGTTGAGTGGGCTCATTTTCACAAGGCTATGTTTCTTCCTTTATGATGCTTTTCCATGTCTTTCATTTGCTGCAGGAAATCTTCCGCATCTTGTAACTCGATAGTGGTTAGCATGTTGTCGGATTCCGCATGCTGCGATTCTCCGACGGTATCAATACTTGTTTCGCTTCTCATTGAAGTATCAGATTTATCTATCTGAGTGATTGTTTGAAGTAATTTTTTTCTTACTTCTTCCAAATAGTCCAGAATCATTTTTTCTTTGTCTCCTTCTTGAAAGGAGATTCTCCTGGCGATATGTCGTACGGAGGTATCGTTAACGATTCCCTTTTGTGGGATTTGAATATATTCCTTAATTTTTTGCTAATGGAGTCTAGGAGTTCTTGACCGATTAATTGTTTGGTCTTGGGGTCTTGTTTCATCAGTTTATCCCAAAAAATTATTTTAATAAGTTCGGTAAAGACAAGGAATATCCTCCTCCGTGAATCCTATTTCAGGAGTCTACTTGTGAATCCATGGAATCGAGAATTCTATAAAAAAAATAGATCGGGTGTATATTTTCCAAGCAACAGATATGATCTGTAGGATATAATCTATTTAAATCTGGCGATACTTTGGTCCATTCTTTATATAAATTTAGGAATGGTTCCGGTAGGATTTGAACTGTTGGACCGTTGTATGACCACCAATTTATGAACCAATTAGGAATTGGCTCTGCAAAAATCTTTGTGCACACCTTTATGAACCAAGTGTGTTTATGCTTATCATTATTGTAATAAAGCACTTTATCAAATGCTTGGATATAATCCAATAAGTAGAACTCATCTTGGTGTTGTTGAGGTTTATCTGCCTTTCTTTCATGGTAGACATACCCCAATCTTCAACAAATATGATTTGTTTAATAATGATTTTTGAAAAGTTATAACTTTTCTCATGAAGGTTATGACCCATGCCTGAAAAGTGCTGAAATTCTGCACTCCCTGAATTTATTAAGATTTCTTCGTAATAGGACCGAGTTTTGTATGACTCACTCGGATAGTATAATCCATTTATATCTTCCAAAGTTCATCTTCCAAAGTTCATCTTTTCTCTGAAGGTCAGAGTTTTCTAAAAGAAATATCATTTCTTTCTTTTGCAATTTTTCATAGGATCTAATATCATCAGTATCCTCTTTTGCGATAGAAGCAAAAGTCTCTTTTTTCTTTTAACCTTCCTGGTAAGCTTGCATATGAGCATATAATGGACTATCTTTTGGAATATCTTCCAAATTAACCATTTACTTCGAACTGGATGAAGACTCTTCTTGGGAAAAAATCTTTTTGTTGATCAACATTCTTTTTCCCGATTGTATAACTAGGGAATTTGATGAGGATCTGTATGATGATCCTTGTGATGAACTTGCTATGGTTCCGTATGCCAGTCGTCTTCCTGGGGCCGATCTGCCCCTTCCTCTTCCTTTGATGTGAATCCATAGTGGATCCATCTTGCAGACATAACATCCTTTCGTCATTATTCAGAGAAATAATTTGTCAGATAATCATTTGAATAGTATTCTACAAGAATATGAGAGAAATCTTCATTTAAAATATTATCAATAATCTTTGTAATGATAAGATCTTTCAGATCTTTGGGTAAGGAAGTGAGAACCCTCAATATAATAGTGAGAGTTTTATTATCAAGAAAGGTTTGAAAAAACATGATTATTGAATGTATTCCCTGGATAAGAAATCTGGTAATGAGTTATCAACTCCCTTTTTATATTGAATTTCAAAGACAAAAGGGGCTAATTGCGCTTGCCACCTTGCAAATATTAATTTCGAAGCGTCATGCTTGAAATCTTTATCGAAGATAAATTTTACAGATTGAGCGTCAGTCTTTATCAAAAACTTCTAGTTGTATAAATCGTCCTGAAATTTTAAAACGCATTTAACGATAGTCAGCATTTCATGAGCCACTGTTGCGTACTTCTTCTGAGCCTCATTCCATTTTTATCATGGGGATTAATCTGTTTAAAAATCCCTCCATAACCAATATTAGACGCATCCGTCTCAATAATCTTTGGCCAAGCCGGGTTGGCGAGAGTCAAGCATGGTAGTGATTGTACTCATAGCTTGATTTCTTTGACCAAATTGGTATGACTGTCAGTCCAAGGAGATTTATAGTTCTTCTTCAACCTGTCATATAAGGGAGCCAAATCTCTAGAAAGATTTTTATAAAATTGGGAGATGTAATTTAAACTTCCCAAAAATCTCTGTAATTGAGTCCTGTCAGTAATAACATCAGGAAATTTTGAGGCAAAGTCAATAGCTCTTTGAATGGGAGTGACTTTTCCTTGACGAATTTGATGTCCTAGAAATCGAACATCTGTTTGATATAAACTCATTTTTGGTTTTGAAATAACCAAACCATTTTGTATTACAATTTTCTTGAAAAATATCCAGATGCTTAATATGCATTTCAAAGAAATCTAAGGCTTATATAGAAAAAATAAAAACATAAGGAATCTATGTACAGTACAAGGGTCCCACTATCTGGGTCCCTAAACAGTTTATCTACTGTTAAAGAACAATGTTTCTACTGTTGAGTGGGCTCTGGCAACAGTGTATCTCCACTTAAGTGGGCTCAATTTCACATGGCTATGTTTCTTCATTTCTGATGCTTTTCCATGTCTTTCATCCATGGCTTTCATTTCCCGCAGGAAATCTTCCGCATCTTGTAACTCGATAGTGGTTAGCATCTTGTTGGTTTTCGCCTGCTACGATTCTCCAGCAGTATCAATACTTGTTTCGCTTCTCATTGAAGTATCAGATTTATCTATCTGAGTGATTGTTTGAAGTAAAATTTTTCTTACTTCTTCCAAATAGTCCAGAATCATTTTTTCTTTGTCTCCTTCTTGAAAGGAGATTCTCCTGGCGATATGTCGTATGGAGGTATCGTTAACGACTCCCTTTTGTGGGATTTGAATATATTCCTTATTTTTTCGCTAATGGAGTCTAGCAGTTCTTGACCGATTAATTGTTTGATCTTGGGGTCTTGTATCATCAGTTTATCCCAAAAATTATTGTAATAAGTTCGGTAAAGACAAGGAATATCTTCCTCTGTGAATCCTATTTCAGGAGTCCACTTGTGAATCCATGGAATCAAGAATTCTATAAAAATATAGATCTGGTCTATATTTTCCAAGCAACATATATGATCTGCATGATATAATCTGTTTAAATCTGGCCATACTTTGGTCCATTCTTTATATAAATTTAGGAATGGTTCCGGTAGGATTTGAACTGTTAGACCGTGGTATGACCACCAATTTATGAACCAATTAGGAATTGGCTCTGCAAAAATCTTTGCGCACACCTTTATGAACCAAGTGTGTTTAAGCTTATCATTATTGCACTACTAAAAAAACAGTGAATACCGACCTAAAAATTTCCGACCTCAAATGGAGGTCGGTAATTTCCGACCTCCGGAGGTCGGTATTTACAAGTAGTCGGTTTTTATGTAAAATAAAGCGGGAAAACCAAATTCCGACCTTTGGAGGTCGGAATTTTTCCCGGAAAAAATGAATTACAATAAAAACCGACCTCTTAATGTTGGTATTAAACAAATAAATAAATAACAATATTTTATTTTTTTCTCAATTAAATATAAAATACAAAATTGAGAAATATTTTAGGTTTTGTGTAAAATAAAAAACAAAAAAAATTATAATACCAACTTCCGTTTGTCGGTAAAATTAAATAGCATGTAAAAATAAAATATTATAAAATACTGACCTCATGAGGTCGGTATTTTTTATATTTAATTGAGAAAATAATACCGACATCAAGAGGTCAATCTTTTATTGTAATTCATTTTTCTGGGAAAAATTCCGACCTCCTGAGGTCGTAATTTGGTTTTCCTGCTTTATTTTGCATAAAAACCGATTACTTGTTGTCGGTTTTCATAACAACGTAATTTCATACGCTAAATATGGATTATTGATCTAACTTTCTATTTATAAAATTATACAAAATTGTTACACTTTTTTAAACAATTAATTATAGGTGTAAAATGAAAATTTAGTTTTATGCTAGCAAAATTATGATTAATAGGAATATTTTAAACAAACCGACCTCTGGATGTAGCTTTAATTAAAAGTAGATGAAATAAAAATATCGACCTCTGAATGTCGCTTTAACTATTTTGATTTAATTTTATTTAAATCGTCTTCCGGAGGACGATTTTGTGTAAACTAAAAAACAAAAAAAATATAATACGGACTTCCGGATGTCGGTAAAATTAAATAGTATGCAATAAATTATTATTTTCAATTAAATTTAAATAAATCGTCCTCTGAATGACGGTTTTATACAAGTTAAAAATTAATTTAATATAAATGACCTACCTCCCGATGTTAATATTATTTAATTAACATGATTACTTAAATTTAATGTAATACCAACCTCATGAGGTCGGTATATTTTATTAAATCTAATTAATTTTAATAAAAGCGACATCCGGAGGTCGGTTTGTTTAAAATATTCCTATTAATAATCATAATTTTGCTATTGTGCATAATACTAAAATTTCATTTTACACCTACAATTAATTGTTCAAAAAGTGTAACAATTTTGTATACTTTTTATAAATAAAAAGTTAGAATTCGTGGATTAAATAAAAAAATATCTATAATTTATATTTAGAGTATGAAACTACGTTGATATGAATTAGGAGATAATTATACTTATATTTCTAGAGTAATGTACAAATTCTATCAGTCCGTCATCTAATGATGAACTTAATATCTCATGTCATGATGTAGAGGTGAAGAGCTAACATATAATCCATTCGAGTATGAAATACGAGATAGTATTATTATACACGTTCGATCTAATTGAATGGATGTCAAGTGTAGTGATCACCTCCTAATTATGATGACATGTAAAGGATACTTCATCGGAGTTTGAAATACGTTGATTAATTATATACTCCTCGAGTAGTTTAACAAATCAAGTCTTATATACTAGTGGTTTAGATATAAAATACATTATCAATTAAAGAAATACCGATGATCAATTCAAGGAGATTTATATATTAAATTTGATATTGATAAACTTTTGTTGATCAATAAAATTAAATTTATATAATTAGGAGTTATATAATTTAAATTTATAAAATTAACTTGATCGATAAATTAAATTTATTAAATTAAACTTCTGTTGATGTGTAGTTAAATTTTATATATATATATATATACATTAAATTATATATATATAAATTTAATTTAATTTATTTAAATAATATATACATATATATATCATTTAACTACACATCAACAGAAGTTTAATCTAATAAATTTAATTTATCAATCAAGTTAATTTTTTAAATTAGTTTAACTTGATCGAGGTGAGTTTATATTAAAATAAATTAAAAAATTAACTTGATCGATAAATTTAATTTATTAAATTAAACTTCTGTTGA